>JAQGCA010002072.1:0-14942 GCA_034698945.1 Protaphorura quadriocellata | reverse complement strand
TATAGACCAACTGCCTGTACAAGGCTAAAAACCCATCCAAAGTAACACAGAGAATTGTCAAGCCCAAGTATCCAAACAAATGTAATAACAGAATAGTGATCTAAACCACTGCACTGTCTCGGCCGGACTCTAAACCACTGCACCGTCTTAGGCCGGACTCGAAACCACTGCACTGTCTCGGCCGGACAGGTTGCGTTAATATGATTGAGTTTGTAAGAGGTGTGTGTGGGAAGTTTGGGGTCTAGAACAGACGGACAGACGGACGGACATTGGGATTTTATAAGCCCTCACGGGACTGCGCCTACGGGCTAATAATGTCCTCTCCATTTTGCCTTGTTTCCTCCAAGACAAAACCTAATTTTTTATTGATCGCCAAAGGAATACACAAACTTCAAACTGGCTTGACAAGCACTTCCGTTTGGACAAATGAACTTCTTATCTTAGGAAACTTGTAACTGTGGCTGACATAATTTCTATTCAAATTATTCGAAGCGTAAACTTAAATCAATGCAAATTAATTTATTCAATTCATTCCGCCTCAGTAACTCTACATTTGTTCAAAAAAAATTGAAATAAGTTTAATTGTCGATAGATGTCAGCAGAATCCGACACCAGGAGCTCAAAATATCGGTGGAACAATTACTTTTGTCTTAATACTGCGTATTCCAAATACAGTGAAAACTGGATCTGATCCTGACCCGCCTACCAACATATTTAAATGGACATCATGTTTTTTGGCAAGAGCATCCCGAATCTAGAAATGAAACAAATGTACTGGGTTTATTGTCAATCAGTTTATAATACACATAGTCGTCATCAGAGATTTGGTATATTATTTTAGTATATAACTAGATGGGCGTCCCTTTTCGATTCTAAAACTGGAATCGGAGTGGGGGAAACGGTTTGGTCAAATCTGTTGAAACTCCTGGCAACAGAATGAAATAGACCGTCCCATATTTTAAGTTGTACGGATGGCATGGAGGTTGGGGAAACTTATTTGCTCAAACTTAGAAATAACCCTTGACAACGGAGCTGAATTCGACTTTGGACAGTAAATTCTGGCCACATTTATTTCGTTGCCAGGGGTGAGTGACCCCGAAGACCAAACTGTTTCCTCCACCTTGATTCCCGAAGTGTGTGTCCATAAGAAACATTACCATAACCCATCTAAGCGAGCGAAGCGCAGCGAGCTGAACGTAGCGAAGCTTTTTTGATCCACTTGGTGGTCCGAAATCCGTTTGTATCTCTCCCATGTGCGTGTAAACAATTATTTGTCCAGAGTTTGTCTCCGGAATTACCGGGCCGATCGAGCTCTAATTTTCAGGGGAGATTTCCCTGTGGGTGTAGTTGTGCACTAACTACATTTTGACCGTCTACTGGTAAGGGGTGTCGCCTTAAACTCAACTTTTAAGGTATAGGTATTTGGCATGGGATGAATTTCCATAGCAACCGAGTAGTTTGCATCTCAGAAGAACTGACTTAAACAAACTCTGCCGTTGCCATGGAAATTCTCCCATTGAATGGTGATGAAATGATTGAAAATCTAGAATATTTGTTATTAATTGTATATGAAAAATAGTTAAATGGTCTTTCTTCGAATGGTGCTTGCGTAAGTCTCCGCGGGGGTTGGGGGTCGGAGCCCCCACTTAAAAAGATGTGGAGCAAATTAATATGGTATTATCCTACTGGGCAAGATATAATTCTCCTGTGCAAGGTATTAGGTTACTGTGTTTTCAGTCTTAATCTATCGCGAAATCCCTGTATTCTACTGGGCGATAAAATCGCACCCTTTCCTTTTCAAAAGACGGGATGATGAGCTTCGCTTCGCTCGCTTTTCTGTGGCACAACCGTTGACAGTATGACATATTCCTAGTATACTATAATAATAATATACCAAATCTCTGGTCGTCATATATTCTAATTTTACCATCTGTCCAGTGATACCCCCAGGGACCTTCAAATTATTTTGAAGCAGTTTAATATCCAAGTCCGATTCTTGCTTCTTGTACATCACCATAATGCTACGGAAAGTTATTTTATTAGGGCATAATTTGGATTCAAATATTTATATGAATACTCACTCGTCCTTCAAATTCAAATCAACCACGATGTACTCGACCACATCTCTGCCTTCTTTCTCTTTCTGAAACAACCAACATTACATGAGAAACAGAAGTGTTCACTTCAGTGATATTAAAATTGTGACAGTACAAGCCATTGGCAAGGGCATATAGTGTCTAATATTGCTGTTCGTAGAGAATGTGAATACTTCCAGTTGACTTAGAGAAGTTACAACTAAAATTAGGGAATACAGAGGTCGTGAGAACCGACTTCAAAAAGAAATGACATCCCTCCGAGAGATCCAGACAGAGAAATTAAAACAGTTGTCACCAGAGCAAATATATCGTAGTAGTGACGCATGACGGGTGATAATGCAATGCGATTTATAAAATGGGGCAAACTTCTCCCGAAAAATTGAAGATAAGCCACTACTTGATATAAGAATGAATGTATCAAAACGTCTGAGAAAGTCTAAATTGGTCTGAAGTCTGAATAATAAGGAGTCGTCTCCACCACTTAACTACGACGGACAGAAAACCAATATTAATAATAATGCAGATTTACTCACGATATATTTGGTAAACACGTCTGATGTCGATTTGAATGCGATCAATTGGTTAAGTAACCTAAAACAAAATTAAAAGCCATCAATTTAAATTTATAAAATATAAATTTCAATGCGAATCCAAAACCAACGTCACGTGGTTTGGATATTTTAATTTGGCAGGATGAATGTACCATTAGAAATTGTATACAGTCAAGGAAAATATGTTTACCGATTAGTTTCTTACAAGGTAAGTTTACACCTCATCCATTATTCTGAGGGTTAGGAAATTGCTATGCCAGAGCGAAGGATCATATGGCAACTTTGACAGAATACGTCTCCCGAGCATTCATTTCACGACTAATTAGTTTGGTAAATACGCACATTTCGTGTCTAGATACTAAAAATATAACTCTGGAAATTATGACTTGTGTGGTGATTGTCAATAGAAGCAAACTAGATTAATTGAATTGGAAGAGTTAAAAAGTTTGATTGCTTGAATATTACCATTCACTATGAAATTGTCCATCCTTATGTTCGGTGGTTGTTGTCGTCATGGTTTGCTTCTCCTGGCCTTTGGAATCCTTCCTATCGTATGTAATTATTAGACCACCATTACAACCCTCAATTGCACAACGATATATAGTTTTGTCTGGGTGAGAATCCGGAGAGCTGTAAATGTGTCCTTTATACAACACCATGTCTTCGATATGTCCTAAAAACCATTATGAATTAATGCACTAGATCTAAAGACAGATGTGCCCATATTTCACTTGTAACTCGGTAATTTCAGAAGGGCAGCTTTAAAATATCAGGTGTTTATTTTTATTATACAATTCGACTAAAAAAGCATGGAACTCCCTTCCTTGTAATATTTACATGGGTTTCCAAAAGTTGGTCAAAATCTCTGTATGAGGTGTCTGGAGAATCTTCAAAGATTACTAACACCAGGACGAAAAATTTGTCCGTCTCCAGCAGAGGGCACTCTACATAACCTCTAGAGCCGAGTGCTATTCTGCTTTTTACATGAAAAATTGCTTCCTTGTAAATTCAAGAAGTTGATTCTATATACAGGGCGTTCACAAAATGACGCACAACTTTTGTTCATTCTTTGGCATAGTTATAAAACTTTGTTATAGTCTAGCTAAGATTCCAGTATGTATTTTATCACCCCAAGGATGCGATTTGGCCTAATAACAATTTTATATGAATTTTAGAGGAACCCAAATTATAAGACTTATTAGAATATATTATATTCGTTTTAAGCTGAAAGTTAGCTTGGCTCTAATAAAAATCTTTATGACCCCAGCAAAAAACGAATTAACGACTGTGCTTCATTTCGTGAACATCCTGTACATTCAACCAGATTGAATTTGATTTCAGATCTCCATAAGACTACTAGTTTTGTTTTACTGATATGGACAAAAAGCTAATTTTTAAATCTGTGGCGGTTGGTGTCATTTTTGAATTTTGAGTTTTCTTTTTAGTGTCAATATATCTCGGAAGCACATTGTCAGAGAATATACGCAATTAGCCAAAGAATACTACATGATAAGAACAAACACATTTGTGGCCGTAACGGACTAAAAAAAGTTTGGCTCATAATAAGTTCAATCCTAATTCTTATTTTGAAATTATCTTGTCTTATTCGGGTTCAATTCCGCCATTATCTGTGTACGTGCATTTCACTGACTTCATGATTAGACTAGGCGAATTTTTATTAAAAATTTACTTACTCTTTGACTCTTTGACGCTCTGACTCTCTCCCATAACTATTTTATATTGGTAAAATCTTCCACAAAACTGATCCACGAAAAATTTAAACAAAACTGAAATATATTGCGATGTGGAGAGAAATTGTCAACTAGCAGTCAGCTCCGATAAACTTTCAATGTCTGCCGTTGACTTGAAAGAGATAAAAGTGCTTCCATTCCGCCGGCATATTTGTGATGCAAGGCATGCAGATAATAGGAATAAATTCATCAACCTTTGTCATTTATTTAAATCATCAGTGCATTTGTTCAGAATCTTCCATTCCACGAAGAGCAACATGTGCTTGGTAAGGCATGACTGGGTAAAGGCACGTGAACCCGTGCTCTGAGACTGTGGATGACCTATATTGTAACATAGTAGCATCGGGCATTTAGTTTTAACAAATTTGCGGCAGAAATGCCTACAAATTTAATTTACCTTTTTTCTTACATTATATTAAATGCATGTTGACTAACAAGAACAGGCACAGGTATTTATTACTATATCTCAATATCCATAATCAATATAAAGACAAGCCAGACGGTTTGTGAAACGTGAAGCCTCTGCTTGAGCTGGATCAATGTACTAGTTTAATTTTAAATAGCGCACGTGATTGTGATGAATGAGTTGAACGAAAGTAGTCAACATCGCTATTGTATTATCGGAAAGTAATGCGTCATTAAGTAAACCTCTCGGTGTTAATTATTGCGTGTACAGCAAAATTAACATATGAAGATGAGTCACAGTCGAAAGTGTTACAAATTGTGGAATCTTTCGTCATATGCACAGAGCAATGTTAGACCTTAATTAGCATCAGATCCAAGATTTTATTAACGACTTAACGTCAAATTATACCTTAACTAATTAAACTAACCAAAGAGGAGAGCCGATAACTCGAATACCACCGAATGTTACAAGAATGATAATCAGAAATGTCTATAGCGAGAATTAGCTTAGCGGCCATCTTACTTTAAGCGAGAAGGTCATTCACCCTAATGCCAACAATACGGAATGTCTATAGGCTAATACGTAACACTGGTCGGGAAACCCGGTTTTCGTTAATACATTGGCATGGGAAGCCCGACCAGGCAAAAAATGAAAGTTGTTATTTTGGTTTTTTATTAGTTGTCGGCTCTCCTAAAAAACCGAAAGACCTGCTTGACCCTCCTTGAAACTAACTATATCAGGTACAGACTCCAATTCTTTATACAAAATTATGTGTCACCTTGACGTCTCTTTTTACGTAAACATTCATGTGGATGAGACCACATTTCAGTTTACTCGGCTCTCGTTTGATATTTTATGAGAACTCAGATTTTATTGGAATCGTCAGAGTTATATTAATTCAAAATAACTAATCAGTTGTTGAATGTGGTCGCAATTGTCCCAGTTAAGTCATTTTCATCAAAAATTGACTCATCATGAACTCATCGTTCATGGAAATTTAAGTTCTCCATGACGTCTAATTATGGCACGAGTGATCCTTGTGACTCTAATTTCTACCGTAAGTGGAATTTAAAATATGGCGTCCTGGTTTTCAAATATTCAACATTCATCACCTATTCAAGAATGATAACACCAAGAATGCTTATTCAAAATGTCTAAGGCCAAGATTCCTGGACTTCCGATGATGATATTATCAGAGAATACGCGAGATCTTTGAGGTCTTATTATTAATATTTGAATTTGAAATGACTTCGGCCAAATATATTCGAAGATGATTACTAATAAGGTAGGCTGGTTTAATTATCGCCGCCTTCAAACAAGTGTGTTAATTATCGCCACACCTTATGTACATGACCATGTGACTTCCAAAGCATATGGGAGTGGCGATAATTAGCACACCTTTCCGTGAAAGGGAAATTATCCAGACAAACTGACTCGAAATGATCTATAAAATCTGAAGGGCAATCGTTTACTGCGTAGTAAAAAAAAATTCTTTCCGGTAAATAAAATTCTTTGCATACCAAGAAACGGTCACAAAGAATGTGATCATACTTTCCCCCCACACTTTAAGGTGTGAACATTTTCGCCTATATCTGGGTGTATTATTCTCGCCCGGGCAGTCTAATGGTGAACGGATGTGCCAATTTTCGCCATCCTCTCAACTACCGAGCATGGGCTCCTGAAAGCACGGCCACAAATGTGCGGATGGCGATAATTAGCTCGCTTCTCCGAAGTGGCGATAATTAGACCACCCTACCTTACAGATATTAAGTAATATAGTTAGTGTACATGTGTTTGCATTCGTCATACTCATAGATTAGTATGCAATTTCTGCTGCTTCCATTTTCCTTTAACTCTATTATTATGTAATTAACACTTCATTAATAACATTTATGTTTAGATGAGCAGAAAATTTTGTATTTTGGATCACCGTCCAATTTTTCGTTACTCTCGCCATTGGAGGAACCGCGCTTTGTATCTTGACCAATGAACTTCAAATTTATAAGTCTCTGACCATATTTCTAATAGCGGCTGGCGTGGATGTTGTTGTTATCATTATGTGCTGAGTGATTCTTATCTTCAGTCTTCGACAATCAGGACCATCAGTGAGAACGAGAAGTCTGGACGGAGTTAATTATTCAGTTGTTGCAAAATCCAATCCTCCACCTGGGCATGACAATCATGCACATCATTATAATACGAACCAAACAAATGTAAACAGAAAGAAGTTCAATGGAGTTCAAGTGCTTCCATCTCTTCACAGTAGTACGAGTTCCAGAGTGTGATCCTTACCTGACCCATTGACTCTTTCACATTTACCAATTTTTATACATTGAGACCGATTAATATTTATAATGTAAATATATTGTAAAAACTTATTCTTAGCTTTCTGTAATAATAGATATTATGTACTGCCGAATATATAATAATATGTACGAAAATAAAACGACCAAATGGGTATGAAATGCTGGCACATGTGTTTCTATTTAATCTCATCGCTTATATAAATACAAATTATAATCCTACAAGTACATAACACGCGCTCAACGAAAACAGTAAATATTATCACAACAAAATATACCATAAACACACATTATGTCAGTCAGCATTCTCTTCAAAATCACAAAAATTCAACCTCATTCTAGTTGTTTAAAATTATCACAACAGGCGTAATAGTAATAAAACTAGGGATGTCGCCGATGTCCCGTGAGCATCAAGTATCCCTTACCGGCAATCCCACTATTCAGCCAAAATTTGCCTGTGAGCCGGATATTCCAGTATCCGCGACATCCCTAATATTAAAATTATATTTTCGACACTTTCTCCATCATTTCTCCGTCATTTACATGTTCGTCAGAAATAAAGACGTTGTCATCTGTCATGGTTCCTTTGTTTTCACTGGTCATTGTCCCACGACTCATTGTGCTGCTCCCTTTCGTACTGCTGAGTGTACTGGGTGAGCGTGACAAGGATTCACCAATGGATGATGTACTGGATGTGTCTAACCCGTCCTCTGATCCAGATCTGTGTTTCTTACTTCGACACGTGACAAGATAGCACCCAATCACTGCTGTAAGAACCAATACTGAGCATAAAACAAGGCCACCTAAGGCCACTTTATCCGCCATCTCAACGGAATCCACCAGCTGTGCCCTGATCTCATCGGCCAGAGAGTCAGTAATTTCTGCCACCTGTTTTCAATAAGATATGTTTTAATAGATTGGTTGAAGCAGTTTTCTATCCCTATAAATCTGAAAATATGCCAGAGATTTCTTTTATCTCGGGTAAAATCCCGAAAAAAGACCCGAACTGAAATCAGTGCTTTAAGAATTTGATTTTGATCTCGAAATACCAAAGCAGAAAAAAAATCCTTTCTTGTTGGGATATTAAATTACTTATAAGAATTGAAAACTCGACGAATATTTCGAATGATGGATTTTCTTTCCTATAGTAGCCTTTGACTCCTTTGTAAGAGAAAATGAAATTGGTTAGTTCAAATTACCTCTTCCACCCACAAGAATGGAAACAGGACGTGTGGGACTTTAGCAAACGTTGGCATATATGGCGTAGGTTCCAATTGGATGTTGAATTGAAGTCTTTTTGCAGCTCGCATGATAAGACCCGTTTTCTGAAAAAAACGTAATTTTGTAGGTATATTAAGTTTTGACGGTTTCTATTGCATTAGGTTTGCCAGGAACGCTGTTCGTTGTGATTTTTGTATTCCCACAGTCTTATAGATTTCGAAGATCCATAAGACTACTAGTTTAGTTTTGTTCTTTTACAGTGAATGAGTTTTCACTGGAGTGGAAGGAAATCTAATTTAGAAGTCTATGGAGGTTTGAGTCAATTTTTGATTTTTCTTCCAGTCTTAATATAGTGAGTGAATATTGAAAGTGTCCAGGATTTCGTTTAGACGAACAAAAGAAAATGCAGAAGAGAAGGAAAACCAGAGTTGGAAGCGCAATATTACGTACACATTTCGCTTAAATATATTCCATTCAGAAGTCCGGTTGAGTTGATATTGGAGAATATGTGGTTATTTTTTGCCCACCCTGTAGCGTAACTTTTTGAAGATCATCCAACTTACGGGTTCTACATCCAAGAACGTGTCGTGTTTTACGGGGTCTGGAACAAGCCCTTCAACGCCTCTTTGGTACACTTCGTAAGAATTTAGGAAATGTGGCGAGGAAACTGCGACTGGAGCACCTGGAATTAAAAATTCGAGAGTTTGATAATAAATTTGAAGGAGTTACACTCATGTAACAATTTCTGAAATCCATACCATCTCGACAGGGCGCTAAACTGAACACGCCAGTTTTGAAACATTCATATTTAGTATTTTTCGGGCAGAAGCAGAAGTCAGGATGATCAAAAACCGGTTTTGGGTCTGGAAGAATGAACCGGTAACCTTTGATTCCTTTGTACTCTGTATCACTCCCGTAAATCATCAGAAGTGACCTGCACAAATAAAATTATTTTCTTTAAATATTCTGCAAAATATTCGCATTATTTTCAAAAAAAAATCATTTTGAGCAAAATTCTGTCAATGATTTTGTGAACTCTGTCTCGGTTTCGTTCAAATTTAAAAGGAAGTGATGTTTGGCACGGTCATTGCTGTGTGATAAATTTTGAATTAAAAACCTGCAAATGTCTGGAACATAGAACCGGAGAATATCCTTCTTTGAAATGAAAGGATGGAGAATGGACCCATCCGTTCCATTGATGAGATTACAGTTTCCATTCCAATAATCCAGTCTTGTTTTTCCGTTCCAACTCATGATCCTTCCGAATTCTTTTGGATTTGTTCTTCCGGTACGAATCACAAACTCTCCATCATCGGATCCATTTTTCTATAAAAATTTATAGGGCATCTTGAGTAAATAGGCTATTAGGACACGTCCGAGTACGTAATTCAAGCGAAATCGACTGGAAAGATCTGTGTTGTGTTGAAGAATTTTATGGACTTACATCTTTCCAGAATCCGAATCGTCCACCACTGAATGCTTCTGGAATTCGAACTCGACCAACGAATTCCAAGATTGGATTTGATAGAAATTGAATGTAGTGTTGGACAGACACTCCATCGAAAAGATATTCTTTCACGCTGCTGTACATGAACAGTCTTTCACCTCGTTGTCGTAGTGTTCGATCTGCGATTCCATAAGCCAATGTCAAATTCGTCATTTGACGTGCGAGTTTCGACGTTGACTGTTGAAGAAAGTAAGCGAATATTTCAAAATTAGCAGAGCACAAAATATCTGGGTCATTTAGAAAAATATAAGTAGTGAGTGGAAATATAAAAATATTCTTCAAAAGAAAACACTATGAAACTTACAACAAAAGGAACATTAATGAGGATAATCCGATCACTCTCCAATCCACTGGAGAGATCTGGCCGGAAATAATAATATACTGGTTGCCTGTAGGTCACTGCATCGTTCTCTTTGTCGTAGACCCTTATATTTTTGGACCGTTTTTCTCTGTAAATAATAAAATCAATTTCAGTTTTTCTACTAAATTAGCGAATCATGCTCTAAAAAAGTATTAGATAAGAAAAATCTTACTCGTAGACATATGGTCCAATCTCTTGTAGTTTTGGCTTCGCTCCGTTCATAACTTGAACAGGATTAGTCACATTAAAAAATCTGTATTTAACATAGATTGGGATTGGAATATTCTTCCATTTATTCCAGGTATCTGTCTCCGGAATCAGTCTGACTTGCTGTTGAAAAAATGAAAATAAACTAATTATAGCTATAAGCAATATTTTTACTTTGTATAAAGCGATTAAAAATATGACGGTTCTTAGAAATGCTTAATTGTTTTTAGTTTGAAGTTTCTGATTTATCTTAAATCCGGCATTTGATTGACGACAATAATACCTCACTAAATCCATGTTAAAATTTTATCAAAGGTATTATAGCTCAGATTTTCCTGAGAAAATTATCATAGCTCGTACTCCTGTAACACATACACGTTTTACAGAAAAAAATGAGACGTGGAAATCGTAACAAAAGTTGTATTCATTGACTGGCGCTGGCGTCATGATTATAAACCAAATGGATCAAGCTATAATCGCTTGGATACTTCTGACCTTGCGACCCAACCTGGAATTGTATAATTCATTTGACTTTAATTGGTAACTAATCTTCAAATTGTTGAGGCGGAAGCCATCATTGAAGGTTGCGTCAAGTACACTTACTCTTACTTGTACTACAGATGACTTTTTTCAAGTTTACAAAAATAGAAAGCTGGCTATTAAACGAATATAATGAATGGAATAGAATACTTTGTGGGCGATCGGTCAACGTGCAATGTGCAATGTACAAAACAGAAGATTTCCTGTCCATTTAACAAGGCGACAGCTACCAGTTCAAGTTCTGGTAAAATATTCAGTTTTTCTAAGGAATTAAGATTTCGCAGGTGTGTATGAACATTTTACATGTCAGAAGGTTAAGGACACACAAAACAAATCACAAAATCTTTCAAGCACTCCTCAAGTAACGAGAAATACACATGACTTGAAGCATTTTTATAGATGTAAAGTAGTGTAGTTTTTATAACTTGACATACGAAGTAATTCAATTTTTATTGAAACTTTTTGCATTGTCAGTTATGTTGATGTTTTTCCAGTAGTTCTTAGATCAATTAGTTACGTCAATCAGTTTCCGTGCAGTAGGAAAACATCTCTGTATTTGTAACATAAACCACATATTGTGAAATTAATATCTGTCTTAAATCGGTTTGTGTTCGTATTGAGGAAAGCATAGAATCCACTCTAATGACATTTATCTTAAGTTTTCAGATAAATGATGAAATATATTTTAGAAAGAATTTAATGGGGACTCAATATAGCTAGAAACTGCCGGTCGAAATATTATGATACAGGAATTATGACAATTAGCAATGAGAACCAAATGTCAAAATATGGGTGCCAGTGAAAGCCGTCAACGGATTCGAACCACCCTTTTGTTTAAAAAGTAATAAAGCTCCAACGACACTTTAATTGTTCGTCTTCATTATTTGGCAATATTTGATCAAATAGTATGAAAATGAATCTTATTTTCCTTCGATCTAAGTTATTATGTAACGCCCGAACCGATTTCAATGGAAAAATTAATTTTTCTAGTGAAAGAAATGTCTGCAGAACAATTACTATTGTATCCGAAGCAAAAATTTTGTGGATTACGCACGCACTGCCCTTGACAAGGGCACATCTGTTCATGTCAAAATCGAGAGGCTAAATTAAATGTCGCATGAATGACCAATGACTCTTTTTTTTACTTATCGGAGTTTTACATTAGACGTGTTTTCCGTTTGTCTCTGCATAAAAGAATTTTAATTTGAACTATTGTTTCGTAAATTGGTCATTCAAGTCAACAATTCAGTTATGCAATGACAGACGGAGACACGTGGCTGAAGGTTTTAGATATTTTGCTTCACAATTATTTCATCGACTACTGTGTAAATGAAATGTCTTCTGGTACATTCGAGGTATTGCAATTGAAGCGTAACTGCATTTTAAATACAGTACGCATACAACAACTAATTTTTCTTGGACGTTTTGTAATGTTGACCTTTACATTGAAATTAAAATTAAAGTTGGAAAAAGGAATTGCATTTAACATTTGTATTAGAGTAACATAAAAAGAGATTGACGATGAGACTTGACCCAATTCTATCCGACTGAACTTGTATTCACCTTTACGTTTACCTTATCAATTTTCCATTTCATTCTTTGCTTATCACTCACAGATCAACTTGAGGTCAATTCCTTGAGTTCTACTCGAATTCTCTTCATTTTATTCTCATTGTTTCCCTCTTATGCAATGAACCAGATTTCCTATGTTGGGGTCAGATTCTTTGTTTTACTGCCTCTATTTATCTGAAATTCACTATTTTATGACTTCCTATTTCACATAAGGTTAATCTATGTTTATTTTCCAGGTAACGTAAATATTTACGAAAGTCATGGGCATAGAGAATACTGATTTTGCAAATAGGCTGGATTGATAATTAGGAAGTCAGAATCAAATCAGGCCAAGTTCAAAATTTCAAGGCGTTCTTGTAGGTATTATGTCATCCCTTGTGAAGTTCTAACGAGAGGCCAGTCGTCAGGTCACTTTGTTGTCAAACCGACAGCACACAACGATTAGTCAAAATTTTACGTTTTCTCGTGCCTGATCTCAAAATTTCAAAGAAAATTGCTAACAAATAAATAAATCACACACGGTTTTCTTTCTCGACACTTTCTAGTAGATGCTTCTGAAATTTTTGCCAAAGTTTCTTGTAGGGAAACTCGTCGAGCATTCCTTTTTCAAAAGAATAATTTCTTAAGTTTTGTGACGAAATATTTGTCTCGAAATCCCCTTCAAAACATTTCACACTGACATTTCTTTGTTAACTTCCGCTTAGCTTCAAATTCGTAAGAATGTTCATCTCGCGCAAACACAATTATGAAAAAGTAATTCACCACTTTTCCAGCCAGAAATGTAAAAAATCTAATTTCATCCAAAAAAAATTGAGCGATGGTTAAAACTTTCGCACATATATTACGTAATAATTAGAAGATAACTTCGCACTCTTAAAATCTTTCTGTCCTAATTAATGTATACGCAAGGTGTGGCCGGACAAAAACGATCTTTCAAGTTCTGGCATTTTAGGTTACTGGCTACCTTTTCCCATGCCGTAATTTAAGTACAGGGCCGTTCAGAAAAACGTGCCCATTCTAAATACTCCGGTGGCATTTCGTAAATAACTGATATACACATTTTGTACAGGATTTACTGAAATCGATTATTCATCTGTATAAGGCACGATGGAATAAAATCCGACGTTTGAAGAAATTTTGGATTTTAAATTTTTTATAGAATTTTATGGCGATAATTTATTAATTTTGACATAACGACATCCTCAGCAATTTTAAAAAAATTAGACATCGCTCAGAATATAAATTAGTAATCATGTCACATCTGTTTCGCAATCGGAGTCTTAATTATTCTATATACATATATACTATTAGCGCATTATTATTTCTCGACCTTGATCATTGAATCCCGGGGGATATTATTTATGACTTGGCTCAAATTCGATTTTTTTAGTATGAAACCCGACAACAATAGGATTTCTTTACATAAACAACAGCATGACATCCCCTAAGGCTACGTAGGACTCACTCACAGGACAACGCAATTTACAGTGGAACCGATACGGCGTAATTCGTATTAAATTCCATTGTCTTAGATGTAGTTTCAGTTTCAGATTGCAAAATCAAAGTACGAAGTGATTTATAGGATTAGAATATAATACGTTTGTTGATTCATTTTATCACCGTGCCGTGCCGTGATGGCGAATCTAAACTGAATATTATTTACCACCTTTGATCTAGTGTACGAAATGTCAACGTCATTAAATCTTCAATTTTTTATGTCGTACAACCAAAAATAAGTCAGCCTTGAATAGAATTATGAAGAATTTGGCTTCGCACGCACGACTTTTTAAGCAAGTCGCATTTATTAATCGCATTAATTAATTATAATCTGAACAATGTAGATAAGTGTATTAATTAATTTCAGTAGTTTTTGAAATGTATTAATTAATCTCGTTAGTTTTATCAAGTAAGTATGCAAAAATGTATTATTGGTTAGATAATATACGCGTGCAGAGTGCAGTGCATTTAACACAAAAAAGGCTGTCAAATATTTACTAGACTGGGTCGAGGTAAATATGTACGTTATGCGTGTGGGGCAGAAGGATCTTTCAACCGGTTCTTAATAAAATATGTATTTCAAGGAATCACTCCATTATGGGCAAAATATTCCGTTCTATCTTGTCATTTTCTACTCAATACTTTAATCTAACAAAAATTAAGGTGACAAAAATTTATGTGTAACAAATTTGCTGCATTAAAAACAATAATATTGTGGAGTTTTCATCAAATTTTGTAATATTTTGCAAATATTTTGAAACCATTATCAAATTGTATCAACAGAATTGACTACTAATTTATTTTGGACTATAATAACTGAGATAATTAAATTCTAGAAGGAAAAATTAAAATGGTATTTACCTGAGTAACTTGTGAGTCAACAATCCAATCAAGCGCAACCCACTTAAAAAATATAATCAAACAAAATAC
>JAQGCA010002071.1:0-14944 GCA_034698945.1 Protaphorura quadriocellata | reverse complement strand
AGTGAGCCTCGGGAGGGGAGATTGATCTGAGCGGGAAAACTGCTTGTCGTCAAAAGGGCCTTTCCGGACCAATGTGCACTGTCTCTCGCCTTAAGGAAGTGCACACCGACACCAGCCTCACAATTCTAGATGGACGTTGCTAAGAAAAGTTTTCTAGTTTTCCTTAATAGAATGCTTCGAATGTTGAACCATGCAATACCGTCGATTTGTGTAAATTAATCGGTGTATTACAATTCTGCTTCAAGATTATGCATTTTGAAAAAATATTTGACAGCAAAATAATATCGACTGAGCATTAACATAATGCACTATTTCATTCACCCAGAGAAAGTACGAATTGCCAATGTTCATGTACAAAGAGAGCATTCTTAGTTTCGTTAGATTGATCAAACCCTGATGGCGACAACGAAAACGCAGGAACGAATGGAATGAAAACTCGGCGAAGGATCCTAATCTCTCATCAGTCACATGCATACGAGCAAACTCTCAGATGGTCTCTTAGCGACCGAATGCCGTATTGCTAGGACTCCTAGATGCTGATAACCGATAAACCCACGTTACATTTCTCCGTGCGTATACGTAATCCCTCTGAGGTAAGAAAAAGTATAGATTATGCACAATAAATTGGGTCTATACACCTATGCAAGTGTAAGGCAGATAAGTAAGCCGGCACGCATCCTACGTACACGTATCCGTCGGTACCACCAGGAGGGTGAGTGCTCTTTTAAATAATTAAAATTAGAGAAAGCATTCCGCAATTCAAATAACTACCGCTTCCTTCCATAATTACTTAATTACAAACCTGTGCATGATGTAATATTTAATTAAAACAAAAATTCCCTAAAAAATTGGTTCCTCCCACACACTCCATCTCCCCCGCCCGCCCGACTCTTCTTTCAACCTCAACCGCACAATTAAACATTAAATTTTTCTAAAGTCTGCAAACGTACAATTATAAAATCAATTCCTCTGGGTATGAGTACCCAAATGAGGACGGACCGACGAGCTCATATTAAATTCTACATATGCTACATAAGATACGATACAGTACAGAGAATCCGATGCCAATCCGGTCGCCGTGCACCAGTCTGAATTTTCCGCCCACGAATTTAAACTGTCAGTAATGATTTCCTCTCTAGGAAACATGTCGATTGAGTTGCAAAAGCAAAGAGTCAATTTTCAATTATGCATGCGTGTATGTGTCTCTCGAGTATCCTATGTTACTCTACGTACATGGTACATTCGGTTCGGTTTCAGTTCAAATCTATGTACATGGAAATGGCAATGTTTGATACGGGGGAGTAATAATGCAAAAATTCTCACAAGTGTATATGTTGGAGTCCACGTCATTTTTAAGGAGTTTTGATTTGCATTTTTAATATTTATCTATTTATCTATTATATAAAATCCAGTTTCTACAGACCGTTCGAACAATATCTCAAGAAATGACTAAATACGTATACAGCATGGGTGGATTTTTCGAAAAATAAATTTTCCGATGTCTGTCGGTCGAAGAAGCTTTCAAATATCCTTCTTTTAATGGTCTTCCTATCGCGATTTTTACTTCAGCGCTCGTCAGTGCCGCTACATCGGATTTTAAAGCGGATTGCTTCCTATATCATCTGTAAGATTAAGATTTTCCTTGACTCCCCCTAGTTGGACTGTAGGGGCGGAGCATAATGGAAATGCCCCACCTGGTACAAAATTGGAATCCTAAAAATGCACCACAACTGACCGCAACATGTGCCTGACCTGGGTAGTTGTTCTAATGTATTCAATGTATGAGGTATGTACGTACTTCAGTTCGATTCGGTTCGGAGTTAAGGATTAGAAACATAACACAACAAGACTGCACAACTAGTTCTAGAGTTTCACTAAGTCAAGTCAGTCAAATAGTAAATATACGGTTTTCCTTCAAGAAATTTTCTTTTAGCATTTTGGAAGTACATAAGGGTTGGGCCTAGCGCAGAATGATAAATATCAGGGGAATATGTAAAGAACGCTCATGCAGAACCGCCAGCCAGGTCCGTGAACACCCCTTTTGCTTATAAATGTATTTTCTGTCTCTGATTCTTTTTCCGTCAGTGCACTCAAAGTACAGTGGTACTTGTAATACGCTCCTATGCTCCTTCCCTGTCTGAGCTTTTTATCAGTTCAACCTGATAAAGAAATAGCCATTTGGTTGAGAGTCTGGCATTTATCAAACATTCTAATCGGCGCCCATGCCAAAATACTCTACTTTACTTTACCTCAACAACACACGGTCAAAACCTCTTCAAAGAACTTCTTTACTCTCGTCAAAAAATTGAAAATGGAATTTTTGTTACAACCCACTACTTCTATGTAGTAGTAGTACCACCAAACCAAACAAAAAGTTCCAGATTAATCTTCATCACACTTGCATTTTTTGGTGGCCATGGCCCACACCCGCACTCACGGTACCAGCCAGTGATTGATTAAGCTACTTGCCTTTGGCAAAACACCCATGGCTTCTAGTAATTCTACTGAGATAAGTGAATGATTCTAAATAATTTCAAGTCCAATCATCAAAATGTACGCCTGGTTCAGACCATCTTAGAAATGTTTATTTCAGTTTTTGCAACTTTTATCTTCTCACTTGAAAATTGAGTAAATTCGTATGTTTACGCTGCAACTGTAAGAAGGAAAACTCAAAAATTGGTATCCGACTTGCCTCTATTGGCGCATCTGCTGTTAACCCTAAAAAGTTTGGCCATCTGTACATGAAATAATCAGGATAAACAAAAAATCCCTAATGGCGTGATCGCCCTAATCGCTGTACTAAACAACATCTCCAAAAGAAAAAAGTGTTAATCACGAATAGGGATAACTTTCATAAGGACCACCTTCACTTATAGTCCACATTCACTTAAGAACCAGCATTACTTTTTGGAGCAGAAATCACTCCGGCCTAATAGGAACTAGCCGGTGGAAAACCGGTAAAGCCAAAATTAAATAATTTCAATCATGTGTTCCCAATTAACAACCCTCTCTTTATCTTAATATGCATATGCTACTCACACTTAATCCTCGCATTATAACGTGACAACTACATTTTAATTGCTGAATCATGAAGTGGGATTCTCGTATGTTGAAGGCGATGATGATGAACAAACATAACATAACAAACGAAGAGTCATCATCTTATTTAGGTTGACAGAAATTGCTACCATGCCTTGCAACCCTCCACGATTTCCATTTAAGACGTGACACAAATCTCGGGTGGGATTTCGACGACGACGACTTTCACTCACACAGCACCTATTACAGTTTTGCTGTCACAGTCATGTCATTCATAAGAATAAGCGACACGTTACGTATATATGTACATATGTATAACGTTCAAAGTTGATTCTAAGGTTAGGAAAGGAACAAGAAACATATACAAGGTGAGACATAAATATTGTCTCCACTGAACCCACTAGGTATCCCATCTATGGCAGAAATTCTTATTTTTGGATCCCCACAAGACATGGGTCCATTTTAAAGAGGTGGTCAAAGAGACTCCCCTATTTGGCTGTTTTCGGTATACGTCAGACCTTTCTGTGCTTCTACTCTCTTCCACGATACTTGTGTGCCACCCTGGACAATTCTTAAATTGTAGAGTAAACTCCAAGTCAGTCGTCATGGAGAAATGTTGAGCTAGTGTAGTGTAGTGTTAGATGTACTAGTAGAGTAGATGTATGTGAGGTGGTGGTGATGTTGAATCCTCAGATGATCCTATTATCCTCAATATGACTTGTTTGTCAACTGTCAGAGAGACGAACGCTTTTTCCTCCCAATCCAACCTTCCACTAGGTTGAGTCCATGAGGGAAATTGCTTGTCTCAGACTGTCGCTTTCACCCAACCCTAAACTTACTTTCTCCTCACTTTCACACTCTTCTCACGAACCTTACGACCTCATATTATATTCCCAACGTATGGACTACTACGGACTCTAACTAATATATCACCTATTATAACATAGTAGAATAAATATTTCTCCAAATAATTGTATACACTGTCCGGATGTGTAGGTACACATTCTCACTCTCATTTGATGGGACAATGACATGCCGACAAGGAAAAGGCAAAGGGTATTGTACACTTCTGTGCATAAGGAAAATCGATCCTATCTTATTTAGACTTGACAAACTTGGTGACCTCCTACGAATTCCTAATTTTTAGTCTGACGGCTTAATTTTCCAATGTGGAGGTGGCGAAGGCGGACATGACACTTGAAGACTTGAAGTTTATGATTAAACAAGTAAGTCCGCGTCTGTCGTCTTGAGATAAAAAGAAATCAGTGTAATTCTGTAATTTAGACCGTCAGTCCAATGTGAAATGTAAATGAAACATTCTGGAGAACACGGAAATTAATCAAATTAATGGTTAATTTAATCACAAGAATCGTGTAAGATAATAAAAGAAATCAAATTTTCTTCAAGAAGATTCGCTTTCACTGAAGGCTGAATTCTGAATCGAATCCTTTCATTCATGTCATGTCATTCATTCATGCACTTGACTTTGGTTTGACCGACATCCTGGGTTAATGTAACTCAACGGCAGTGCAATGTACAATGGTCAACCACACAACGGTTTAGTGTTTTGGTACACAGAACCGCTTATTTTGCCTTGCAAATTTAGTAAGAAATATGTGCATATTTTCAGTTGATTTCTAGAACCTCCTCGTGGTCATCCAATTCACAGACCAACAAATCAGAGCCGGTTTGATTTTGAAATACGAATCGACGCTTGAGATGAATTGAATTCTACTGGGCAGTGAATTTCAACAGTCTGAATTTAAAATCAATTCACCCAGAACCACTAAAAAATGTAACATACTCATGAGAGTGTTGGATTCAATCCGATGGTTCTTGATGAAAAAATTTACACGAAAAGCTTTACGGTATCACATCTTTATTACCAAGCTCCATAATACTCAACGCCAGATTGTAAAAGATAACCCCTTTCCTTTCACATAGAGACTAGACAGGTTTAACAAAGTATCATAGACTTAACAAGGTGAAAATTAGCGGAGCAGATAAAGTACAAACTGGATGAAGAGCTCGTTAACCCAAGACAAGACTGTATATCCCGGAATAATAATTAAATTGAGACTTTTACAACAATCATAATCCCATTAAATTCTCACTCACTCAACATAAACTCCTTTACGGAAAACAGAACAATAGAATGCGGGTCGGCCGGATCTCCTTCATCTAAATCGTGTACATGTAATTTACTTAATGTATAAAATTCTGCCAAGTACTAATTCAAACATCAGATTAAGAAGCGTGTGAGCTCGGTTTAATGCACTGAACGACATGCACATACATTTCTTTATTCTTGGACGCTTTTTATAAAAACACTGTATTTGAGATTAACTGTGCAAGTTAATCATGTACATGTATTATCTTCAATTCAAAATATTAAGACTAAAAAAATACATACATAACATTGTAGTCTTAAAATTGACTTGCACTAACTTAACCTCACACCCCAAAGTCAAGTCAGACAAAAATGAGGTGGTAGTCATTTTTTGATTCAAATCAGAACAAAAGGTGTTTTTCTTCACTCCCTATCGAATAGTTACATACAGTACAGTACTTAGAATTACATATGTTACCGACCATTTTTTTAAAATGTGTAATTAACGAATTATGCTTATTTAGTATGCAGAATTTGACAAGATGTTATTTTCCTCATATGCCAGAAACTAGCATGATGCCCAGGGTTCAATTCCTTCGGCAGGTATTGTGTATGTCTGCTTCAAATTTCATTTTTTGCCTATTACGGCTGCCTTCCCCTGACTAAATCGAATACTTACAAGTCTTCTACGAAAAAAAACCGGAAATGTCTGACCTTGTCTTATCGGAGAATGTCAATTAATGGAGTGTATCGTAAATTGTCTTTAACATATAAAAGAAAGCCCTGTGGTTACACTCTGGACTTATTTTGTGTCCTGATTTGTGAGATGACAGTATGTAAATATCATGGACTTTTAGTTATATGATGGCTTATCGTCGATTTCTAAGTTCATCATTTGTCCTTAACATATGCCTTCATAGTTACTACATGCTCAGGATTTAAGTGAACTGAAGTACCATCTAATTTTGTTATCTTTCACATTAAACTCTTTGCTGCCCTGCCTTTTGCCTGGCATTGTATTTGACTAGCCATCATTATAGTACAATTCCTTGTACATGAGGTTAGAGCGAACCAAGTGGTTCGTCAAGATAAGGGAAAAAGGCAGAGTGAAGTAGAGATCGCCAGTCGATAAAATATAATATTTTCTTGCTTAAGCAGGAGCGAAGCAACACATCGGGGAAGAAAAGAAAGAAAACAGGTTTTTCTATAATGGAACCTTCACACTCAAAACAACGCATGTTTCATCGGCAACAAAAATCTCACCTAACGTGATGCCAACAGATTTTCTAGGATGAGTTTTTGGACAAGGCCTAGACTTTGGCCGCGAGAAAAAGTAACATTTTCCTTTCGATAATAATTGTCTTCACCTCCATCGCGCCTCTCCAAGAAGTGAAGAACAAAACCAACCTGTCCCGATCTTTCCCTGATAATAACTCCCTTACCTTTTACCTCCACCATGAAAACCCATGTAAAAGTTAATGCAATAATGTAATAGAATGAATAAAATGTGCACCTCGTAAACATTACTTTAACCTCCACCTTCGTATCATCCACCTGTAATGCATTTAATCGTAATATAGTGTGAACATGAGTTTGAAGAATAATACTTGAAAATTCAAAGTTCATATCTCTGAAAATAATGGTTACTTCTAGCATTTCGTCACAGAGTGGCAAACATTTACAAGGGACGGTAATCGGATGCAAATTCCTATCGAACATGTGAAATACTTTACTACCTGTCACCTGTCACTTGGTCCCGATTATCAAATAACCATGCTGAATGTAATTGTCCGCCATAGATAAAAGAAAGTAATATTAAGTCTAGATTGGCAGAAATGAGCCTCAACATCGGACGACTACATGAAAGAAACTAGAGAAATTAGAATCTCCCGTGCTAGTGAAGCAAGAAATCATAAATTTTGGAAGAGGGGTTCCCGAAAGTCACACTATAACGTGCATCTTGCATCTAAAACATCCGCGTACTATTCCTTGTGAGTTAATCACAGCAGGTCTATCATACTTCTGGTAATGTGCATTAGGTTTACGCACTGGACTGGTCCTTTCCATGGCCAGTGTGTGTACTGTGTACCTTGTCACTGCTGCCGCCTGAATACTAATCAACCCTCATCGTAATATTATCACTCATTTCTGGAAATTCTGATATCAATTTGAAACATCGCACACAAATGTATTCTTCCATGTCGAAAACTCCGTATAATATATAAAGCTTATGTCTTAGTATAAGGACATGTGAGAGATATCAGACAGAATAGCATGCAATAGTCATTCGTCTCTTTTGTAATAAGTACTTGCCATATCTAAAAACTGTCTATCCTCCATTTCTTATCAAGCGCATTTAGATTAAACTCCTAAGAATTCCGTCTAATCACAGTCTTTCAGTCATAGTCCAATGCAAAAGGAAAAGCAATGGACCTCATTACATTACAATTAAAATGAAAAAAAAAACTTGGTGAAGTCATTCCTACTTTGGATCCATTAATATATATCGGTATGTACCAGTTCAGTGATTGGCCGTGGAGCCGAGGGATTAATAATCAGAGTAACAATTACGGTTTTGATATCGGAAGTATCTGCATGCAGACTTCGTCGTTTTGCTCATTAAGACAAAAGATTATACCCAAAGCATTAGTGAGGGCTAGATTCGACGTTTCCTATACGACTTATTTACATATCTAGATGGTGCTTCGTTTCAGCGAAAAATATCCTATTTATTTTGTACGAATGCTTTATATTAATTTAAGGCGTTCTAGGCATGTTAATCGTTCCATTAAATGTCCGGAGCTGAGGTTTCTCTTCAAATGATTAATAAAATTTTCCGCTAGACGGACATTACAAGTTTCAAATTCAACGTTACAGTCACATCAATGTTAAATTATTAATTCAAATAAGATATTGCATCACTTATCAATTTAGTAAAATTCACTGGAAATTATTTATCGTTAGTTTTGAACAGTTAGCAGCGAAATCATTTAGTTTTAGACCCGGAGTTCAAGTACATCTTTTATCGTACTCAAAAAACTAAACAGGTGTGTATCTCTTTGCGGTTCACATGCAGTCAGCTCTCCAATCTCATTTTTTGATGCCTGATCATCCATAGTGTACAAAATCATCATAAAATATTAGTACATCTTCTAAACGAAAACCAAGCCTGATAAGGGTCATGTGTGGTACATATGGCATGGCGAGCTCTTAATTCCTATGTATATGCCCAAGTATTTACCTGGACTGGGTTTAATCCATACATTCGTCGAATCATCAGATCCATGTGTACATTTTACAGACAGCAGAGCAAAGCACTTATCATCATAAATACGATTCCTGATACTTTTCCACGGAGATAGAAGATAGAGATAAGTAACCTAGATATTATATTACATATAAACAAATATCAGACCCCTAAGTACTCGTACTGTGTGTCGTATTCGTATCAGACGAATCCGTCTAAAAAATAAGTATACATCAGACAGAAAAAAACTGATCGATGAACTCTTGAATGTTAGTTTTGACTTTGTGAGACCAACGATATCTCTGCGAACGGTCGACGGTCCTTCTACATGTATGGGAGGTACGGTCATATGAAGCGCGGTTTTTTGGCTCTATCGGTCGGCATTGTTCATATCGGTCGGCATTGTTCATATCGGCAAGAGTTGGGTTATACTTTACTCCAGCCCCACATTTTATTTTATTTTATCCTCCCACAGAGTTGGAAGAAGAAGATAAAAAAGGAGAAAAAAAAAGAGTCAAAGCAGTGGAAACTTGTCAACTGATAATCCACCACAGCAATAGAGATTACGTGATGTTCCCTCATCCGTCCGTTCGTCCAATCCAAAAACCTTAAACCTAACTGTCATATTTTTTATCCAGACGTCCAAACCAAAACTGAAATGACGAGGAAACTATGTTTCATGTAAAAACTCAAAATATCAGCTCGAACTGGTCAGAATTAGTCATTACTACTGTCCCTGCCAAAAATACATCAAATATTTTCAGAGTACGGCTAGAAGTGCAAAGTTTGGATATTTCGAAAATTTCTAACTCTGGACGAGAATGCTTTCTGCCACAAAACGGTTATTTCTCTAGTTCTTGCAAGAAACAAAGTTACCTTGTGGGACGTAAGAGTAATTCACTTCAACGAACCCTATGTCATATCAGTGAGTCCAGTAATGCAGTGGGCTACAAAAGATGCACAATCGTCCAGAGATGCGAGTTAACTTACTTCTGTTACTGAATAATGAACTATAAAAAAAATTATAATTTTTGTGTTTGATATATTATCAGAGTGAGCGATTATCCTTCTACAAGTCCAATCCCATTTGGACCCATTATCAAAGTTTAGAAATGACATTTTGATATCACTCGTTTTCCTTCATAACGCCCATGATTCGCTGCCTTTTATTAATATCTCATCTGTACAAGGAAAAATTAAATTTCAATCATCTAAAAATATACAAGTAATGACCCGAAGATGAATCAGTCAGATTATTGGGGGTCATCTTTGGAATTCGAATTTTTTGCATGCGTTAATGTCATAAACATCACATAAATACTCATTTCCTCTTAGTAGAATCTGAACCTCGTAAATAATGACGCAAATTATGACCACCAATCACGAATCTCATTTAAATATGTTGACAGTATGTGCAAAATGCACTTCCACAAAGCAAGAAACCAAGCAAGTGAATCAAAATTTAGAAACAAATCAATGGGTGAAAATTGAGAATCTAAACTGACACGTTACAAAAAATAATCAAAAACTGATGTGAAGTTTGATTGCGGTCTAAACTTAAACTTGTCGAATCCACAATTAGTACGATGATGGACTGATTCTAAATTATTATAAAAACAAAGTTAGTGTCTATTTAATTCGTTAGAATCTTGTTCGCCATGACCTACTCTGATAGAAAGAAGGCATTGCCTTGTTATTTTCGTGATCTATATTACAATTTTTTTAATATTTTTTGGACAAATAAAGTTATTTATAAATTCATGTGAGGGGTGTATTTGTGAATACTGAGCAAAACTGAGGTAACACCAATATCGGTTACCCCAATCAGATTTTAAGAGCTTTCAATTTCGGAAAAAATTAACACCTCCTTGAACGTTTTTAATGTTTACAACTTGTCAAAATAAAACTTATTTTTTAATCCAATCGCAAGTGACCAATACCAATATTGTTTTCCACATGCTTATCTGTTGTAATGAAAATCTATGTATCATAATTTGTAACGCTTATTCATGTTCATTGCGTAGTTCTGAGAATACGGTTTTGTCTCGAGCGGAAGGGAATACAAGATAATCAAAGTTACTGGTTAGGAAACAACAACCGAACAAAAGTTTAGCACTTGGGGCAAGGAGAGTACAACGCACAAAAAAGATAACTGATTTTTTATAATATGTTATAATATAATATTATTACAAAACACCAAGTGGACGCTTTCAACGAATGCGATGCGATGAGTTCCTCCTTCCTGTCTTTATCAGAATCAACAGCTTAAACCAGATAATTCACAGCAGACCTATCATCAAATATTTCCTCAACTTATCACACAAAATATAAGATTCACCAACTCAATTCAGTCAAACTATACATCATACAATATTCATACAAAGTCATATCTTACAGTTTTCAGAGGAGCGCAACCAAAGTGTCACTCCAAACGTTTTACGACGCGGTCAAACAAGACCCCGACCCAGATATCGAAAATAAAACCATTGAAAGGTGACTTTGTCATGCCGGGACACCATAACCGCTCTCTAACTAACGGTGAGAGAAAATTTCTGATCAAACTGGTCATATTGTACACGACTGACATATTCTGAAACCCCCAGGGGCAAAAAGAATGTGACCGCATTCCCAATTTGACTTCTTGTAAGAGACAACTGTAGTTTTCATTTAGTCAGAAATAACCCCTTATAAAGTGAAATTATGTAGTAGCCGAAAATCCATGAAACCGTCCGTCGTGATAGTGATAGTGCCAACTTATTTTACTTGCCAAGGCATATCCTGTTCGTATTATCTCTTCTACTATTTTATTCATTCCCATCCGCGGGATTCATAATCTAAATGGACAGGCAAAGCAACACACAAAGTCAGTTAACAATAAACACGTCTTCTCCAACGTACTTCTGTATATTCGTGATAAAATAAAACTTGAAACTATCTAAAAGTTTTTGTTGGCACTGCACTGGAGTATTCTTTAGCAAGGAAGGATGGGTTGGCCGGCCCGGCCGGGGAGAAATCCCATCCATATTGTATGATTTGATTATCTGACCGACTAAATGTGTAAAAGGCATACTAAAAGTGTACCGAAGTGAAACTATGATATTTTATTCGGTCCAGAGTCCTAAAACCCACTTATAAATTAAAACTTTTGGGTTCATCCTCACCTTAAACTTAATTTTCAGCCATTAATACAAACTTTTACGCCACATTCAGACATTACGGGAGCGAAGCTTACTGTTTACCATTTTGATTTTATTACCACTTTTTCTGTCAGGCTATCGAATGAGATGTTATTAAAATACCTTCTCAAACCATGCATGTGTGGAATTTGAATTGAAGTTTTGCTGCACAAAACCTTTCACATTTGATTTGTCAAATTATTCATTCCTAAAAGCAATGATGCGAGAGTGAAATGCCTTGTGACGGTGGGATTGGTATGCAATTACACAATTTTAAAACTCCATAGTAGAAACGCGAAATATGACTCCCCAAAAATCGTTATTACGAAGTGGTAATTAAAGCAGTGAACCACACACAAGGAATTACGCAACTTGAGCTAAATCCACGTTATCCGTCATCCCCCTCATTACTTAAAAATCCATTAATTTCATCAAATTCGAGCAAGCTACACACACGCAACCAGGACACCTATCAATTGAGATAAAATCTGATAAGACCTGTCAAAACCCAGTATGGTGGACTAGTGATGAATTCTAAATGAATAATAATTTCTCGCTAAATGTCGACTGGAATAATAGCTCCAGTTCCAATTATTTATTTGGTTAACTGTCAACCTAACTATAGTTCCAAACTAATCCTAATTCATAAGCAATTTGATAAAATAGGTCTCAATATCATCAGTGACGCGCTAACCATTTGTAACATTTAACCAATTCCTAATAATTAAGACTAAAGCAATTTCTGATTCGGTTCCTAACTATGTGGGAATGCATATCCAGAATGCATTCAATATCAACCCTAAGATATTATTGCAAAGCATCCGTAATTGCGTTGATCCATACGCACCGGAGCTATAATCATTCCACTGAAAAACCCGGATTCGACATATTTTTGAGAAATATTTCCAAGAACCATCAGCATAATATGTCAGACTAGACTTTTGCCACCCCACCGAGTGTCGATACGTAGGATGTGATACATTCTTTAGCTAAAGATACATCATGTTCACAAGTCTTGGCCAAGAAAGTAGAAGACATTACTTGCTGTGCTGCGAGGCACGAAGCGTCTAATAGACACCCTGTATAGTGTGTATAGTAGTGTACACGAAATTTATGTTTGGTGTTTGCCATTGATATCCACACTCGATTGCTCGCAGATTTTTCATCCAAGACACTTTTTCTTCACTCTTCTTTTTTTCTTTTCCTGGAAAGGAAAAGGGAGAAGAAGAGAGAAAACACTGGCAGAAAGCCTGCCATCCTGATGATAAGAACTTTTGATTTTTTCCCAAACATCATATGAAATATATTCAATCTGTTCACTCAGATAAGTCTTTCAATAGAGAGTCGAATGTGTGTCTGATAGTGTCTTCTACAGCCTCGTACACCGTACACCCAACCTCCCAACAATTTATTATACTCCAAAAATTCTTTCCCTCAGTGTCCCACCTAGTCTGTCAAAAAAAATGAGAGCCCATCAGTCTCCAAAAAATAAACTTCTTTGTGTTTACCCGTCTATCCCTACTCTTCTTTTTTTCTTCCCCCTTTAGTCTTCCATGTCTTTGCTTTTCTTTGTGGATCTTAACTAATGTTCACTCCTTACTGCATTACAAATCAAATGTTCTTTCCCCAACTTTTATTCACTTTCACTGAAGATCTTTCTTAGGATAGGAAAGCTACTCACCACACAAATCAATGATTTCTGTATTCATAGGGCAAAATTGATGGAAACTTTGTTTTTCCAACAAAATTACTAAAAAATACGGTAAATCACATTCCAAGCTTCAGCGAAGTTGTTTGTTCATCATACTTGTTCTGAAATGCATTCAATAAGTGCAAGGAGAAATGGTGAATGGTCATTGATTGTCTTACATTGCAGACATGTGTCCTAGGAAACACGGCATTATTAATGAGCCGAGTTGAATACTAACCACTCTCGTAGTTGTAAAAGGGCTTAATTGGTACCCAGAATTTTTTAATGTGTGCCTAACAAATAAAATACGTAACCACAAGACACAGGAAAAGGAAAATATGGAACACTATTATAATGAGCCTAGTTTTGTGGATTTTAGTAAAAAAAATGCAAAGATAATATTCGGTCGTCTGGCGAAAATTCGAGCGATTTTAATTTATAAAGATATGAAGCTCGACCTGACTGGCAGGCTACAGGCCACCAGAATTCGAACACCGGCCAAGCGTCCTTGTAATTTAGTAATGAAAACAAAACGGAGGGGGGAAACATCTAGGAATTGGATTGCGTGAAGTTGTAACAGGCGGACTCAGAAAAAGAAGTATCTTTAATGTAAACTCATACTTAATGTTAACACCTCGTCAGCTCGAACCTAAACTTCCACTTCTAATCCAACATGCAACCGACTAGAAAAATAGAGAAAAAAAATCCGAATTCAAACTCTGGTAAAAAGTAGGAAAGGAATTTTTAATGACATCACACTCGTGGCTTAGTCTGTAATTTTAATTATATTAAAGAGGTCTTAACGAGCTATACCAGGCTTTAATTTTAGCTGACCGTTCCACTATCACTATCCAGTCGGATCCTCCGATTATACTTGTACTTCTCAAAAGCTATAATCACCTCTCGCACTTATCGTTACGGCACGCCAAAAATTTAAAATGTCTTCCACATTTTTCTTATTGAAGTTGATTGTGCCAGGAAAACCTGATAAGTATCACTGTTACGTGTGGGCGATATAAGTTTTTAAACATCAGCTTGATTGCTAAAGATAAGCTAATGGTTTATGTGAAGAGGGTGTGGCGATTATGGCAAGTCAGCAGGCAATACCATGATAGCCGAGTCCCCGTTTTAGAAAATGTGTCTGTTTCACTTCCTCATGTTCTCGGGGCTTAAATTCCGGTGAATCCTTAAAATATTAATTTTTCTGATGACTTTACAATTATTCTTATGGAATGCTCGAATTTTCCTATACTGTCAAGCCTCTACCTTGCAAACGCATTTGGTTTCTCCACTCTTGCTTTCATAACCGAGTAAAGTGTCCATAGGGTAGAAAAGTCGGATACCACGAGGATGCCCAATGATGGTTAAACGACATTGGGTATAGTGGTAGTGCAGTAATGCATTCGTGAAATGAGGTGAATTCTGAACCTCCATTGAAAGGTTGGGGGCTTTGTCTTTCATGATAAACATTATTTGACGAGTAATGTATAATACCTGAATTCTGTTATTGCACAAATAGCCGAAGCATAAATCTATATTTCAAACAAAGCTTTTGGGATGAAATATGATAACAGTAGTGATGTAAAAGGCAGAGGCACTCATAATATTACGAGCATGGCAAGGGCCGCGCATGAAAAATAAAAATAATTATAAATATTTTAAGAATAATTAGAGGCGCCCTT
>JAQGCA010002070.1:0-14946 GCA_034698945.1 Protaphorura quadriocellata | reverse complement strand
TTTCCCACACGTTGCAATCCTTAATAGGCGAGGCCATTCCTCGACCTCTCCCGGCGGACTTTCAAGGACGCGGCAAATAAAAAAATTACTTGAAAACATAGTGTCTCAATTCACTCCTTGGGTCTCAAAATCGTGATTAATATCATTTTTTTAAAAAAATATCACATAAAACTGTCTATTTTTCATACAAAAATGCTATTTAACTTTAAAATGCCAAACCGAGCTTTCCAGACCTTACCCTCCTGATTCGCCCAGAACTGCCCTCAGATCCGCTCTAGGACGCAAAAAGTGGCTTTCCATAAGACATAATGTTAAAATAGCCTTTAAAAACCAAATTTTTTTCGATTTTTTCATAAAAAAATCTTTTTTAATGCAGAATCTAATAGTCCTACTCAAAATATAATGTTTTACCATTTTTTTTTAAAAAAAATTTAGAGGGACCATCATGGCTTAAACCGGTTTTGAAAATTTCGTTGGAGTTGAACTTCACTTAAATGACCATTTTCGAGTTTATGAACTTAATCAAAATGACCGCTTTCGAGTTCATGAACTTCACCAAAATGACCGCTTTCGAGTTTTAAAATGACCGCTTTTGAGTTTCAAAATGACCGCTTTAGAGTTTCTGAACTTCCCTCAAAATGATCTATATATTGCGGCCGCTTTCGAATTTTACCTCGATATAACGATCGCTTTCAAAAAAGTTTCAAAACCGAATGAACTCCAGATGGGTCTCACTGGAGTTTTTCCTGAGAGGTGCCAGGTTATTAATCACAAACCATTTGAATGTGAAATATGTGGGAAATGTTTTGGATCGAAAGGGAACATGACAGGTCATTTAAGTACGCACACCAGGGAGAAACCGTTCAGATGTGAGACCTGCGAGAAATGTTTTGCTCGGAGTACAGCTTGACTAGACACAGAAAGTCTCACTCAGGAGAGAAACTGTTCAGCTGTGAGATATGTGGAAAGAGTTTCGTTCAGAGTTCACACTTGACTACACATAGGAGGTCTCATTCTGGAGACAAACCATTTGAATGTGAAACATGTGGGAAATGCTATTCTCGGAAGACACTAGACTTCACACAAGATGTGTCATACTGGAGAAAAGCCATTCAAACGTGAAAAGTGTGGAAAATGCTTTGCTGCGAATTCACACTTGACTTCTCACAAGATGTGTCATACTGGAGAAAAGCCATTCAAATGTGAGACTTCTGGCTCATGTTTTGCTCGTATTTCGAACTTGACTCGGCACAAGGTGACTCGTTCCGGAGAGATACCGTTCAAGTGAGAAATGTGTGGAACGTGTTTTGCAGAGAAGTCGTTAAAAAGTACATAATAATTTATTAAACTCATTCTTCTGCGTCTACTACTATTTGTCGTAGTTTTCTCGCACGTATGCCCAAATTGTACAGTCTAATCTCTGTTACAATGCACAGTGCATTGTAACACCCAATGAAAATCAAATTGGTTTTTATACTGAAATGTTTGGCCTTTAGAACTTTAGAACATTAATAAATAAATAAATAAATCATTCAATTCATTCTTTAAAAATTAAACCGGAATTCTTGTATTTGACTGTGTTTTGTAATGGTGGCTTTTCTTTCTCCCAGATAGGGTATTTCAAAATTGGAAGATTGGGAGAATGGATTGGTTATTTGAAAGTTGTAGAATTGTAGAATTTTTTTGGACCAGGTCCAAGGAAATATTATCTTTAAGTTTGGGTTCTAGGGTGGAGGGCAATATTTTGTTATTGGTTCTAACTTAACGGACATCTCACCCATCTGACACGTGCACGTGGGTTTGACGGCGGTAACCGAAGTGTAACGTGTTGTACGGCCATACACGCAAAATTGTCAATAAAGTAAAAGAAGATTGCAATGCCAATTCTGTTGTACAGGTTGCTACTCTCGTAGCATACATACTAATTATTTTTTTCTCATCTTGACTTCGATATAGAAATTGTGAATATTGTCCCCCCCTCTATTCAAATTCAGGAGTTCAGAACGGAATTTCCCAGTTGGTAAGTGTGACTAGAATCAAATAACCAAGGTGACCATCCGTACTCTTTTTAGGAGTACAGTACTCTTTTTCGATCGGCTGTACTCCAAGAAAATTTTGTACTACTTTTGTACTCTATTTGAAAAGATGTACTACCTGTGTACTACTTTTTCAGAAATCCCAGAAATATTTGTAAATTTTATACTAGAATCTGAAATGTCAGTGACTTCTTCCAAAGCCAGCATCTACACAGTACACAAATGCCATCTACCATCTACGCTATAGCAATATTAGTTTGAAAATATGATTCAAAAATTTGTGGGAAATGTTTACTCCATTCACAAATCCCCCAAAAATTCATATATTTCCAGCCAATCAAGTTTCGAGTGAGTTGAGTCACCGGTGATCATTCAAATATCAAATGATCTCATTCCGCTTGGTTACAAATATATATTCTCATGTTTGTGATAGTAACTATTTAAGTTAAACACAATTAAATGATTCGGCGCATGTTGAAAGTGTAACTTATGAAATCCCAGATTACTTGGACAGTTAAATAGGTGAGTAACAGAATTATTTTAATTAATGGCAACTCCAACTTTAGTTTTCATGAATTTTAAAATATTATTACATTGAGTAATTAGAAAAATGAATATCCGACTCCGGTAGACTAAATTTACATAAAAAGTAACCCGGCGAACGGATTTCATACAATCCTTTCTCCAAGAAATCCAGAAATTATGAAAACCCAAAATTGTCAAATAAAACAAAAATTTTAGCTAAAAGAAAGCCGTTTAATGTGACATTCAGACGCAACTAATGTTACAAAAACACAAACAAAAATTGCCTCCGGCGGCCGCTCCGCGGGGACCGCGCTTTCGCGCGCGGGCGGTCGTTTCGCCCCTTCCCGTCAATACGGTAAAAATGTACTCCTAGCCAATCTTGAAAATATGGTCATCTTGCAAATAATTAATAAATGAGAGTATTCCAAGAATAAGTTTCCACACGTGGTTGATCTTTTCATTTGACAAAATCATTCCGTTGTGAATTGAATGATTGAAACTGATTAAAATGATTAACTCTGGAAATTGTATTTTGGAAACGGATATATTTGACAGAATCTGAATGGCAAAATCGAATTAATTATAAAATCAGATCATTTTAACTCAAACAATGCAGGACCAAACACCGTCTCCAGTCAATAAGTATTGTGGGAATTGTAGCTTACAAGAAAACTATTTAAGATGATTCTCCTATATTGCCCAAACTTAATGATAAACCTCTGCCCCAACCCAAACCCTCAAAAATGTCATTAAGTATTTCAAGTTACACTCACAAAACTCGATTTTTATTTTTTTTGAAATTCTTAAAAAGCAAAGTGTAAAGATTCTTTGTTCTCAAGAGACCCACAAAATATAGAAAATCAAAAAAAATTCGTTGAAATGTAGAGAATAGTAAATTAGAAGATGATAAACTTCATTACTTTGCATATTTGAATGTACTTTCGTCCAGAAATCAATACCTGGTGAATACCTTTCCGAAGTTATGGGGTATTTCATCTTCTAATTATAATATTCATAACATATCAACGTGTTTCTGAAAATAAAAATCGATTTTCGACAATATCTTGGGCGTTGAGATGAGTATTTTGGAAAAGTTCCTGGAGATATCCTATGTTTTGAGAACAAAATCTCCACTCTTTGCGCTTAAAAAAAAGTGTCAAAAACAAAAATTTAAAATATAAATATAAAGATCGACTTATGAGTGTTGCGTGAGATGCAGTAATTTTTGAGGGTTTGGGACAAAGATTATTCAGAAAGTTTTGAGAAAATCAGAGAGAATCACCTCAAATAGTTTCCACGCAAATATTACGAGAAATCCAGCCTATACATAATTCGTAATTGTATTAAAACACGTTCTAAATTCTGTGGAGTTGTAATGGTAACTATTGATTTATATATTCCGCAATCACTTCACAATTTTGAATATGAGACATTTCGATCGATTAATTTGAATTATATGTGATTATGTATTTCCATTCTCGATTACATTGCAGAAAGTAATTGCACTTACACATTTCTAGCATTCAATTCAAATTTTTAATAAAATAATTATTTGTTTTGCTATTCATTCCATTCTCGGATTAAGAACTGATGATAATGTTATCTCGTCACAGTGAGAAAACTTGGACCTCAGAACTTTATTAATTTATAATTTGATTCCCTGTAATTGCAACTGCTAGCGATTAGCTTGAAATTCTCTTCATGCAGTTGTGGTTAAAATTAAATACATTCAAATCTTAACATTCAGATCAGGTTGTAATTTGGAATTGTAATTAATGAGAAGTACCCTGAGTAAGGAAGAAGAGATTGTAAAAACTATAGATTAATTTTGGATTATGTACGATTTTTTTTAATACTCAATTTTATTCTGTCTCCGTCTTTCATACAAAGATTGCCTAAAAGACACAGAATACAAGTGCATATTATTTTAACAAGTGGATCATGCAGTTTGATAAGATTAAATTACCACATGTAATAGCTAGAACTATAAACAAATTTGAGCACGACTATAGCTTCATTTTGGATTGTGTACAACAATAAGAAAACAAAATCCGTCCAGAAGTATCACTCTTGATGCTTTTTCATAAAACTGGAATTGAATTTACTAACCTTTTACCAAACAAGCGAAGAAGTTAAGGAAACTTAAATTGTGACAGAAAATATTATTTTGAATTTTGTTAAAACGTCCTGTTCATTCGTCTGCGCTTCTTATCGTATACATACGCGAAAGGAAAACTTTATAATTTGGCTTGCCTTTTAATAATTTGATTCTTCAACTTTCACTCTTTTCATCCAGAATTCTTTCACCAAAATTTTAGACCAAGAGAAAAGTACCAGATTTAGAGAGACGACTTTTAACTTTTTCATGTCAGGTGATTCCACCTGGTGTTAAAAATTGTTTGCTGTGTCTAGGTTAGAGGCAGAGGGTTGGACTTTGACTTTGAATTTGTTTGGGTAGTTCCCTTCTAATTTATCCCAAAGTGACAGTCGTTTTTAGTGAATTAATTCCCGGATGTTTCCTTGGAGCTAAAGATAGGACCAGCCGCCCTCGCCCTAAAACGGACTGACATTGTTGTGGGATTTTTGTGGAGATTAAATAAGGTGTTCCGGATTGAATCTTCTTCATGGTGAGAAAGCCGTAATTCCTAAACACGAGAAGAATTCGATGGCTCTTTTGACTCAAAGACCTTGGCATCCACAGCCGTTGAATTGAAGTAGACAAACATCCCCGTCATCTCAAATCTCAATGCACTCATTCCCAAAAGATCTACGTGTGACATCATAGCCAATTCCCCATATGGTATCAACATTTGACCCTAGGTGGTGACCTCCCCGAAAACATTGCTCCCTCGCATCATTCAAACAACTTCTCAGAGACATGTCCAGGCATTATAGGGCTTTACACGTTTCATTAAATTTGCAATAATTTACCTTATCAAGGCCACTGCTTTGTGATCCTTCAAGGAAGAACCAGACAACAAACCTGCCTCGAATAAACTCATAGAAATATCTAAAGTATCTAAAGAAAATAGTTAAGTTCAATTAGTTCAGCATCTTAATTGCAGTTTGAAGAAATTACGAATTATTAGATACTTCAGAAATTATATTTGCATCAGGAACTACACCTTCATTTTCTTATGGAAGTTCCAAAAAAGCAAAGCCAAATATTGAAATTTGCTCGCTATGAACGAGGAAATACTAGTAACAATATTTGTTCTCAAGCAATTTTTTTAATAAACTTAAATATTTTTATTATACGTAATTTTTATGGATAAAGTAAAGGATACTGTAGGCACGGTAAATAACCCCCTGTCAGAATTGGCTGCATTTTTTATTTGTTATAGCCCTGGACCTGCTGAACAACTTTTGTGAAGGTCCCACCTCCAAAAGTCGCACAATTTGGGCGCTAGAAATACACAGGGGGCAGGTGCTTCGTCGAATCTGCCCTAGGCGTTTTACCTTTAATCTAGAAAACGCAATCCTTTTTGTGTTTCTCAAATACAGCCAGCGCTGTCTTGGAATTGTATGTATCAGAATGGCTGCATAGATCCATCACTGAATATATAAATTATGGATGAACCACCCTGTAACCCAACGTTAATCTATCAAGATCTAACAAACTCTATGAGGCAGAAGTCACATGGGAATGGGGAAGCATACCTTCCCGGATTTTAAACACCGCCGAATTCATTTCCTGCGTTTGAAAACTTTCTTTCATATTTTCGTGACATATTTCCAAAATTTGATGGGAGATTGCGTATATTGTCAAATGATCAGTGACTAACAAATTTGGGATTGGTGAACAGCAATGGAGGACGACAACCGTGAAATTCAAATGCAACTCCTCAAAATGGAATTTTCCAGTGGGTAAGTGATTAGACTAAAATAATTATTCGGTCCTAAGTGAATTTATTGATTGTCTGATGATCTGGACGCCATAAGTGTTTGCGAAAAGTGTATTTCAAGAATCAATCTACGTCGTTGATCTTTTCATTTGACAAAATCGTTGTTGTGAATTGAATGATTGAAACTGACTGAGCTAAATGTTTAATTCTGGAAATTGTATTTTGGAAACGGATATATTTGACAAAATCTAATTGGCAAAAATTTAATTAATTTTTAAACCTGATTATTTTACCTCAAACAAACAATGCACCGTGCATTCAGTCGGTCGGTGCAGTCAGTCAGTGTACAGTGCAGTCAGTCGGTGGTTGGTCCTGCATTATGCAGGACCAACCACCGACTGCTGTCAATTAATTTGGTAATTGTAACTTACGAGGAAACTACATATGTGAGATGATTCTGTCCTATTTTGCCCAAACTTTATGAAAATCCTCAGCCCCAAACCTTGGAAAATGTCATTAGCTCAGTTACACTCAAAACTCAATTTTGAAATTTTTTTTTCTTTGAAATTCTTAAAAAGAAAAGTGTGAAGAGTCTTTGTTCTCAAGAGACCCAAAAAATTCAGAAAAAAAAATCGTTGAAATGTATGGAATAATAAATTAGAAGTAGAAAAACTTCATTGCTTAGCATATTTGAATGTATTTTCGTCCAGAAATCAACACTTGATGTTGATTTCTATATTATTCTAATTCAAAATTGAGAGGTTTGTCATCTCCTAATATAATATTAAAAACGTTTCAACGTTTCTCTGAAAAGAAAACTAGATTTTTGAAAATTTCTTTGGCGTTGAGATGAATTTCTGGGGAAGTTCCAGGAGACATCATATGTATTGAGAACGAAAACTCTTCGCACTTTTTTAAAAGAAAATGTAAAAAGAATCCAAAGTATGAATATAAATATCGACTTCTGAGTGTTGCGTGAACTATGGAAATTTTGGAGAGTTTCGGGCAAAGGTTTCTAAGAAAGTTTGGGAGAAAATCAGAGAGAATCACCACAAATAGTTTCCCCATAGGTAGGTACTATCAGAGACCCGACCCAGCCTGCATGATTACTGATGATGCTATCTACGCACAGTCAAAATACTGGGACCTTAGAACTTTTCATTGTGATTATTATTATTATATATAATTTATGATTTTGATTCCTATAATGGCATCTACAAGCAATCAGTTTGAAGTTCTCTTCATGCAATTGTGGTTAAATAAATACATTCAGGTCTTAAAATTTGAATGAAGTTGTAATTTGGAATTGTAATTAATGAGAAGTGCCCGCAATAGTGAATAAGGAAGCAGATAACATAGAAACTAGAGCTCAATTTTAAGCCATCTGGAATCTTATTGAGCCCCCAGTCCCCGAGCACCCGAAACCTGACCGCATAACCGCAGCCAGCCGAAAACTGAATTTCACTTACCGTTTACCAAACAACTAAAGAAGTTAAGGAAACTTAAATTATAACAGAATATATTATTTTGAATTTTTTTAAAAACGTCCGGTTCATTTATAAGCACTTAACGTTTACGCTAAAAGAAAACTGAATAATCTGGCTTGCCTTTTAATATGACTTTCCAGCTTTCCTCATTTCCCTCCAGTAATTTTTGTCACCAAATTTTAGACCAAGAAAGAATTGCCAGATTTAAAAAGACGACATTCAACTTTCTTCATGTCAGGGGGCCCCAACTGATATTAAAGATTGCATGGCGGGTCTAGGTTAGAGGGTTAGACCTTGAATTCAGGGTGGTTCCCTACTAATTCGACCCAAAGGGACAGTCGTTTTTATTGAATTAATTCCCGGATATTTTCTTCGAGCTAAAATAGGACCATCCACCCTCGCCCTAAATTGGACTGACCTTATTCCTTTCATTTCAGGAATCATTGCGAAACAGATGTAGAAAATACCAACGAGTGGGTTGTCGGACCACAACCTGAAATGGATGACACAGAGATGGAGATGAAACCTAATTTCCCACTTTACAATTTGGATCCAGTGAACGTCAAAGAGGAGGTCACTTACCCTGACCCTCCTTTCTTCTCATTGACATCTGTCGTCAAATCAGAGACTGATATTGGTCAGGTGGACATTCCATATTTTTACCATTCGTCCATCATTCAACAAAATCTGAAGACTGAGCCAGATGACGAAGAGGGAAATTGTGAAGATCCGCTGTCCGGTGCTGATTCGGTGCCACTTGGCGGAACTCAAGGGACATCTTTTCAAGTATTGGGACAACAGCTCAGTGAAGCGATACCGAGTGGAGAGGAATCCAATTGTTGTCGTTTGTGCAAACAAAGTTATTTTGGCAAGGGAGAGTCTGAACGTAAGAAGACATGTGAGAAATGTTTGATGACTGTTTCAAAATCGAATGAACAGAAGGTGTGTGGCACTGGAGATAACTATTACAAGTGTGAAACGTGTGGGAAGGATTTTACAAAGAGATCGAACTTGACGGATCATTTGAGGACACATACCGGAGAGAAGCCATTTGAATGTGAAATATGTGGGAAATGTTTTGCTCGGAGTCAACACTTGACTCGACATGAAATGTCTCATTCTGGAGAAAAACAGTACAAGTGTGGAACATGTGGCAAGTGTTTTGCTCAGAGTCATCACCTGACTAGACACAAAATGTCTCATTCCGGAGAGAAACCTTATGAGTGCGAATCATGTGGGAAATGTTTTGCCGAGAGGTCGAAACTAACTAGACACAAGAGGTCTCATTCTGGGGAGAAACCTTATGAGTGTGAAGAATGTGGGAAATGTTTTTCGCAGACTTCACACTTGAATTCACATCAGAAGTCTCATTCTGGGGAGAAGCAGTTCAAATGTGAAACATGTGGGAAATGCTTTGTTCAGAGTTCACAGTTGACTTCGCATCAGAGCCGGTCTCATTCTGGTGAGAAACCTCACAGTTGCGAAACATGTGGGAAGGCTTTTGCTACGAGGTTTGAGGTAACTAAGCACATGAGGACACATACCGGAGAGAAGCCATTTGGGTGCGACATATGTGGGAAATGTTTTCCCCAGAGTTCACACTTGACTTCACATCAGAGGGCTCATTCTGGAGAGAAACCATTTGAATGTGAAACTTGTCGAAAATGTTTTACTCAGCGTACACACTTGACTAGACACAAGATGTCTCTTACCGAAACATGTGGAAAGAATTTTGCTGAGAGGAAGTCATTGACCGGTCATATGATTATACACGTATAAAATGTTTGGCCCACAGTTCGCACAGGACTAAACTTGGGATATGCAGTTTTCCGAAGTAATTATTATGACTATTGGGACCGTATATTTAATACTGTATCTTGGTATTGTTAAAGTAAGTAATTTCTTAAGAGTCTATTTAAGTAATGTTTCTAAATAAAAGAATACCGCAGGAAGTGCACGGCAAAAGACCCCCGGTCAGAATTGGATCATTTTAGGATATGTTGTAGCCCTTGACCTCCTGAACAATGTTTGTGCATGTCCCGACACGAAAGGTCAACTCTGGTGACCTCCAGAGGTCACCAAAGTTCGACCTTTGGTTCGCTGATAACCTCGAAAATGACCCCTACAAAAGTTGTTCCACTGATTAAGACAAGCAACTATTTCATCTACCATTTTTCTCTGCGGTCAACACCCGAGGTCACAGATCAATGTCAACATCACGGTCATGGGTCAACCGATTGACTTGTGACCCCAGGGGTCGTCCGCAGAGAAAAATCGTAGAGGGAAAAGTTGCTTGTCTTAATGAGTGGGACAACTTTTGTACGGGTCATTTTTGAGGTTATCAGGAAACCAAAGGTCGAACTTTGGTGACCTCTGGAGGTCACCAGAGTTGACCTCTCGTGTTGGGATCTGTACAAACATTGTTCAGGAGGTCAAGGGCTACATCATATCCAAAAATGAGCCAATTCTGACCGTGGGTCTTTTGCCGTGCACTTCCTGCGGTATTCTTTGAAATTGTAGTGGCTAAAAAGGTGCATAATTTATACAGCGCATTGTTGCGTCTACCAGTTTTTGTAGTTTTCTCGCACGATTGCCGTTCAAATTGTATAGTATTTAACTTTAATGTAACTAAATCAGTAATCAATTGTCTATATGCTTTTTATCAGTGCATTGTAACCCCCATCGATAAATAAATTGATTTTTATACTGAAATGTTTGTCGTATGGAACTTTATGGCATTAATAAATAAACAAATAAATCAGTTCCGTTTTTGAAAATTAAACCGGAATAATTCCAAGTCCATGAGGTACTCTTCTAGTAGTAGGGAACGACCAGTGGAGAATAATGTATCTAAGGGAACGGAACAAGATTCAGTGTATGTACGAGGAATTGAACCCAAACACACCAAAATGGGAGAATATAAAAACCGAACAAAACCAAGTCGAGTTAAAATTTAATATTTAGAACTACGCGAACAAATATCTAAATAATACAATAATTTGTACTCCGTATTACTTAATGTGCATACTTTATTCAAATGAGAGGTTTAAAACTAACAAAGTAACAATGGATTCATAATTGTGGACTCTAGGTTTGACCCTTTGACCTTAAATGAATGAACGGAACATCGAGTAACTTTAGTCATTTGTGCAATTACGACAGGTTTGGTTGTGAACAACCTAAGCAAACTTCTACTCAGACGTTTTTTAACCATCATTTAAATAAATCAAAAGGTTAGTTAAGTTTTAAACACACCAACAACTTAAACCACAATACTTGATTTATAAATCAACTCCAAGGAAGATATATAAGTCACATTTCATGGTAATCAGGTTCGCATAGCTGTCCATCCAGGGCTCCTTTTCAGCCGGATGATTTGAAATTATGGCAATCCGATTGTTCGTCCAGACCTTGACCCCTTGCAACAACTCCTTGAACTCTTTTCCAGTATTCCATTGGTGATTAAGCTGAGCTGTCATCCATTCTCCAAACAAGAGGATTCCATTTGTGATCGGTCGGACCCACTCTATCCCCATACTTGTCCCTCCAACAATTTCTCATAATCGAACATGTAACTCAAGAGTTCTTGACATCGAAACTTCACCAAACATATTTTGATAACAAGGACAAGAGGATCATATTTGTATAAAGAGATGGGTGACCTGTCCACCCGGCAACTTTCTCCATAGGCTCCGGTATTAACACGGATCTCCACGAGTTGTTTTGTAAACACAAGTGATTCATTCACCAATTCATCAACTAGGTCATTCGCAGTATTTTTGACCAAATCCAACAGAGTTGATTCCAATTCAACCCATCGTTCCGAATCCCCTTGACCTATTGATTGATTGATTGATTGATTTTTTATTAGCGTGATATTCCAAAGCATTCAAACATACAAGTACAACATCATCGGAGGTCTCCTTTCTCTTCCCTCTCTCATGATAATCAAGATTCTGTCCCAATTCCTCAACCCATCTTCACATTTGATCAAACTTTTTATCAAGCACTCTTCACCATAAAATTAATAAACAAAATAAAACAAATAAATTTATTTGTTGTTTAAAACAGCATGCTTTAATTTAGTCGGAATAGTGTAACACCCATTGGAAATCAATTTGGTTATATTACTGAACTGTATGGGCTATGGAGCATTATGACTTTAATAAAGAATTCTCTGACTCTGACTCTGACTCTGAAAATCCTACTCCACCCATGTTATAGAAATGATACAAGAATACACTCAATTCATTCAGAATCAACTTCTTTCCGTCAATTTCTGGAGTTCCATGTAAAACAGCGTCTGTAAACCAACGCATGGCAGGAGAAAATGTACGACGCATTAATATTTCCATGGTTTCCCTGACAAATGCCACCATTTCATTCCATTTCCTCAAATGGGCCAAACATTCGATACTCGATCTGAAATAGATATCTGCATTGTTATCAGGAATCGTGGATCTCCAAATATTATTCGCGATAACGCCATAGGCAAAACCTTCTTCCAAGAGTAATGTCTTTGAGTCCAGGTCATCCGTTTTCAATGCTTTTTCGTAGATCAATTCTGCTATTGTTTCTTCCTTGGGACTGTTGAGTGTAGCAAGTACAAAATTCCTCAATCGTTCCAACGGCTCGTGGGTCGACATGAGATAAGTTTCAATTTAATGCCTGTGCCGAACGGATTGATTCAAGAAAATCTCAATATTTCCCTCACGAAGAAATAAACGAATTTTTGTGAGTCTCAGATCCATTGTCATTCTGTCCATGTTCCCGTATTCTATTTCTACGGCTTTTCTCAAAACTTCTCCTTGTCCAGGAATATTATACTCTATACTGAAATATTTGCTTCGAATAATCGACCCACAACTTGTTGTGGTCTCGGATGAATCTAATTCCATATGTAGGTGTGAGGGCATTTTGCCAAACTTGGGTCATGGCCTCGTGCCAACCGCGTTCCCGATTCCGACTCCTACAAGCATCCATTTAGTAGAATCGTTTTCTCAAGAAGTTCTCCCTCGGAACCGGAACGGAGATTCTGATCACAGATTTCTTCGTGTAACCTCTGGATTTCTGTGGAGATTAAATATAAGTTGTTTCGGATTCATTCTTCTTCATGGTGAGAAAGCCGACGTCCGTCAAAATCCTGAGGTCATTACAATGGTCCACTGACTCAAAGACCTTGGCATCCACAGCCGTTGAATTGAAGTACGCAAACATCCTCATCATCAGAGTCAGAGTCAGAGTTATTAAAGTCATAATGCTCCATAGCCCATACAGTTCAGTAATATAACCAAATTATGAGTTCATCTCATTGCATTCGATCCCGAATTCAAATCGACGGAGGACATTACACCCAATTCTACATAATGTATCAACGTTTGACCTTAGGTCATGACCTCCACTTAAGTATTCATCCCTGTTGTGATTCAAACAACATTTCAGAGACAAAATCTCCTGGCGTAAGGAATTCACCCCTTCCATTTCCTACACGTTCTTGGAATAACCTGAAATAGAAAACACAATTGCTTCAAACACTCTTATAAGTACAGAGATTTTAAACAAAATGATGCGTTTGGAAGAAGCAAGTTCCTCGGTGGAAGTCGACTCAAAAGGGAGAAATAAATACGAATCACACGTTCAGCTCTCTCACCAGATGATTTAGACGAGTCTCTCCCCTTCTGCCGATTTTATTTTAATCTTTTGAGTGGACTTCCACCGAGGAGCCCGACCTTTCCAAAGATTTCTATTTTGTATCTATCTTTTGACGAGAACATAGAAAAAATTAATTTATCGCCGTGGTAGCGTAAACAAACATGACATTTTGTTATAGACCATATTACTTTATCGATAAAACAATTTTGTTAAACAATATTGAAAAATCGTAGCGATAAATTATGATATTCCTCAGAGCTGAGAAATGGTTTGCATTCGCACAATAATATGGAAATTCGGGTGGAAAAATTAAAATTCAAACAATTTTTCCTCCAGAACGTGAAAAACATGGTTTTTGAGTCATGAATTTGATTCAAACGGCTGAAACGTCTATATAGTTTAGAAAAATCCTAAAATCCCATACAACTCGACACCCGAAAATTACACTTCCTGTATTTTCTTAAATGCTTTTGAGAGATTTTGAGGCTGAGAAAGTTTATTCCTCACTGACCGTTCAAACAAATATTTTTTTTTACAAAGTTCGAGGAATTACTTTTTTGAAAAGGAATGTAATAGGAAAATACGAGCGGGATTCCATTCAAGAAAATCATTATTCAATTTCCTCACGTGGGGTTCTTTTATTTTCTATTGCATTGCACTGGTGGATTATTTTTAAATACTTAAGTTTCTTGCATGGAATTCCGTCGTTGAATATTATTTTGACAAAAATCGTCATAATTTTAATTTGGAATTATATCAAAAATTTAGAAAATAAATTTACGATGAAATATAGTTGTGTATTACAGAAACAGAACACTGGTTGTCCATTACCACAGAATACATTCAAATTTTTATTTTGTTTTGTACTAGGTAATTATATAATACCAAAATGTTATTGTTGGCTATACGTCCCTCACAGAATTTTGATTAACACAAGTGAACTTTAAAACACGGCTTATATTTTACATTCACGCGCTTCTTGATTTCCAATCGGATCTGTTCAATTTAGTAAAGCTTTTGTTATTTGTTGTTGAAACAATGAGTTGCAATATTGGAAGGTTTAAGAAATGAATTTTCAAGGTTTATGGAAAGTTCTTCCCGCATTTTTTTTCTTTTGTCTTCGCTAAATCTTATTTTGCTATACTACACTACACAGGGTAGTTCATAACCTGCTGGCCATACACTGGCAACGACGGAAAGGCGGATCGACTGTGGAGTTAGGCTCTTAGGTGCTTCATTCGTCCGTCCGGATTAGTGGGTCAATTAATCCAACCCGCCCACAAAGGTCATGGAATATTGTCGTAACACGATTCTGACGTTGGTCTACAGGGGTGGGCAGATCTATGAGTCCAGTTTACGAACGCCTATATCTCGCGCAGTTTGAGTGAGAGAATTTTGAAA
>JAQGCA010002069.1:0-14950 GCA_034698945.1 Protaphorura quadriocellata | reverse complement strand
CGATAAGCTGCAGCTTGCCTTTGTTTTATTTTGATAAACAATATTGTCCCCTCCATATTGACCTCATTCCTCCAAGGATCGGACTGCTTTCCCTCTTCTGCATATAAACAAGCGCCGATACAGAGGCTTGTAGGACGCTAGTCCTGGACTAACTTGGATTATAATAGGACTTACCGTAAATGACCTAATAGAGCACCCGCGTTGTATTCATTCATGTGAAATCAGAGGTCAAAGACTTTCACCACTTTCTCCATTAGATTACATGTGGAAAGCTAGAGAAAGACCATCGTCCTATTTGAGCCCCGCGCTGCATACAGCATCAGCGGTCTATTAGGTCATTTACGGTATAAAATATTATCCTAACAAACGGCTACCGCAAGTAACGGATTAGCAGACCACTTTCGTCCGCGATGACCGGCGCAAAAATAAAATCTCAACCTCATGCACTGTCGAGCAAACTAGTAACCACAAAATTCTTCGTTTATTCGCGCCCAGGCGTCTATTGAATCGCAGGTTTCTAATCAGTCATTTACGGTATCCATGCACATGGAGGAGTTTTTGCCCAATTGGTGTAAAAATTTGAACTTCAGATTCTAGTCGTGTTGCCTAAATAAGATAACTGTTTAAGTATTTAAGGGATACGCGAAGTTATACTTCTCACGAAACAAAAAAACTATCCTCGTATTTAGAATAACCTCCGGATTCAAATAAATTTCAAAGACGTTCCCTGCCTGGTTTGCCGATTCGGACGGTGTGGATGATAATGTTCTTTTATTGTGAATGCGTTCTCTATCTTTGATTGGTAGCAAACATGCTTAGGTTTACGTTCGTTGTATCTATCTACTGCTTTGTTTTCAAATACAATCTGCGAACACCACTCTAAAAGTGAATGGAAGGAGATGCAATCATGTAAATGACCCCAAGATTGTCCCCATTGAAATTCTCTGTTGTGAAGTTTAAAATTCTGGAATTATCTGGATAGATCGTGTTCATAGAATTTTGACTTATCCGAATACTATGTAAGATTTAGCTCAATCCGACCATCAAGAAATTATAAGGTCCGGGACGTTCAGAGTTGAATTGAAATGTGTCTTCGGTCATTTTTTTAAACAGGTGCAGGTGTTCTGTTCCTTTTCGGATACACTGTAAAACATTTATCCACGAATAAAATTATTCACTATATTGATTTCGATTTTGCAGTTTATGTCTTGTCTATTTTCGCGTTCGTAACTTTTTATTCGTTATTTAATTATTGTGTTAATAGACATTGTCCGCGTGTTTACAATCAGTTGATTTCGAAAAGTTTGAACGAACAATAAAAGCTAGTATCTACATATGTAATGACATACGGCCTTGTCTATTATGTGCAGGATGTTCCAAATGAATGTGAACACTTTCAAAAATTTATAGTTTCGAAACTAGGGACCAGATTTAATGAATAATATTTCCATTGACGGATTTTTTTAATGATCTTGACATTTTACGATTAGAGAACGGTATGTTCGATATAACGGCTTTTCTTAATTTTGAGCTGAAAACATTATAACCACACGACATTTCAAGGGATTCCACGCGATGGCACTCTGACACAAAGTGGGGCATATTGAGACACCCCGACCAAAGTGAGTCAAAATGACGCTGACCTAACTGAGACCATGTGACACCCACATCAAACTGAGACAAATTGACGCTTGACCTCCTCTGAGACAAAAATAGGGTCAAATGACACATTCTATCCAAAGTGGATCAAATTATAGTGATCTTAATGGGGCAAGATGATAGTCACATAAAATTCGAGAATTTGAAAAGTATTTTCAATTTCCAAAGTGGGGCAAATTGACATGATGCATGTCAATTTTCCCCACTTTGGTCCAACTTCGCGAGTTTGCCCCATTTTGGTCAGCGTGTGTCAATTGGCCCCTCCCCTTGATTACCCGAATACATGATCCCCAAAGCACGTAGAGAAATCTCCTAATTTTGACAATCCTCCTTGAAATTTCAAAAATCTCGAAAAGACATGCTAAGGAATACCGATGAAGAGGTGCGTGGAATTCAGTTTCAAAACCTCGAAATGTCGTATGTCTATAAGGTTTTCAGGTTCTCGGAGTAAAATTAAAAGAGGCCGCTATATCGAACAAACCCTTCGCAAATCGAAAGATGTCAAAATTATAAAAAGACAAGTCCTTCCGACATTTCAATCAATATGTTCTTTTTGAAAATCTGGTCCCTACTTCGGATACTAATTTTTTTTAAAGTGTTCATTCCTTTGGAACAACCTGAAGTAAAGTAAGTATGTAACTCCGCAATAGGCAAAGATAACAGGCAGAACTTTCCCTTTTACTACACTAAAACGTTCACACTGAAACAATTCCTACACACGTATACTTAAATTGGACCAGGTTAGTTAGCAATTCCATTTATTCAATCAAACTTCTTTTCAAATCAGGAATTCAACAGCAACGAAGAAATGTTTCTAAACTACGATATGTTTTGATTCGTACATGGACAATGAAAATAATCCCAGGCTGAACTTATAACTATAGCTAAAGAAAACAATGCTTTGCAAAACAAAATCAACTTTTATTCTTACCATTCTGAATGAGCACACCGGTATTTTGCAATTTTCGCACTGAATTCCAGCGATTTCAATTCAAATGTGAATTTGTACAATTCCTTACATGTAACAAGCTAGAGTCCAGAAAAACTACAAGTGCAACTTAAAACGTCGAAGATAGGGAGATAGGCCTCGTAATACAAAGAAGTCGGTTGAACCTGATTAAGTCCCAACATCATTACGTATATAATAATTGACTAAGATGAGGCTGTAAAGCGTGGACACAGAAACCGAGCAGACTCCGTTGCACTTATCAAGGGTAGAATGTCGTATAAAGTCATAACACTCACTAACAAAGTTCCTGTGTGTAGTTGTAAGTTCCTAACCATACATGTTTTTTGGTAGTGAAAGAACTGGACATTTTCTGATGGCAGTGTCGACTGAGAATCCTAGTCCTATTCGTCATACTACAAACAGAGGATACACAATGTTCACAACTCAAGAGTGAGTAAAATGCATCATATGCTCCCACATTTTGTTACCTGGTCTAAAGCAGATCAGGTGGAAGCATGAAATATTTTCATTCCTTAGTGCTGCCGGAAGCTACTAGATAGTCATTCTCGACCGAAAGAGATATATTTTGACCAAAGCAACAGGCACATTGACCAATTAATATCATTCGTCTACCTTCGTCTGCCTGCCATTAGTGTAAATGGAGAAATAGAGTATAGACAGTCTGTCCATTTCCCCCAGTTAATATTACTGAGACTGGTAAATAGCTAATACTCGAGAAAATAAGATTAAACTTAACTCAACTATTTTGAGGCCCAAGATTCATAAAAAAGCGTGTGTTGTACAATAATTAAAATGGTAGACATTCCGATTTATGTACTTCATAAACGTGATTACTTTTTCACATAATGTGTAAAACTAACCTATAGCGTACGGGCATACTTCACAGAGTCTCCCAGGTGGGAGGTACATCATGAGTTACATTCAAACATATAAAATCAAACCAAACAAGTTTAGTCGTTATCTAGACGCCTTCAATAAAAGGAGCACATTGTTAGTATTTTCCTTAAAGGAAAGCTTGATTTGGAAGAAAGCCCAGCAAACGGACAATATCTACATGCATAATATTCATTGCGAGGAAACAGTTGACCAATTTAGTTTAAAAATAACTGGCATTCCCTAGATGCATTAGCAGGCTTTGCTATCGCTATTCCTAGACTTCTTAAAACATTAACAAATAACTCGTAAATTACACCCCCTTGTTTCAATGGTCGTGTAATGAAAGCAGGCAACTTAAAAATGAATTTCATTAGATGGGAGATGAAGACAACTACGCCCTGCGTAAAACGTAGTATGTCCAACCAAGAGCTTATTTATGAGTCGGCAGTTTTCTTCTTTTCTTTCTTCTTCTTAAGAAATGACGGAGTCTTCAGTCCCTTCTTTTTCTTTTTCTTCTCTGCAGCTTTGGATGATGAATCTTCTGTCGAGATATCTTTTGTAGGAGAACCCTGTCATTATTTTACATAGTGTTAGTATCAAGTAGATTCCTCCAGGCATTACAACTCGAGTCATGTATTTCGAGGTAAACCAGGGTGAAAATACTTACCTCCTTACTGCTGTGGGAGAAAGCACCTTGATGTCGCTCTGCTTCTTCACCATTGACCGCCGCGTCACCTACAATTTTGAACCAACGGTTTAGTGGGAATTTTATATAGAGCTAATGCCAAAACCATGGATTAATGCCAAACCTTGCGATGATTTTCAAATGAAATCCCATTCCCGCATTAAATAATGAAATCAAAGCTTAAAGCATGCTCAACATTTAAATTAATTTTATATTGCAATTGCCAAGAATCGCAATCTGATCAGCTACTAGATGACTGAAATGAAAATGAAAGTCCCACAAGCCAAAAATTCTACTCAAAGTTTCCCATAGCCCCTCTACTGCTACGTACAAATTCATTTAATTAATTCAAATCAACTATTGTCATTGACAAGAGGTACTGCAATCTATTGAAATCACTGATAAAGCAATTAAAGCAGTAATATATGCAGTAATATAACGAATGTCAAATACATTGAGCTAATATCAGAAATTTTTAAAGCTTTAGTTAAAGATGGTAAATTAATTTTGTCATCCGTTTATATACAATGAATTCACTGGACGAAAATTAAATAACTGCACGAATGTGGTACTAGTGGAGATGAGTAATGAAGAACTTATGGATGAGAAAACCTATTAATCCAGTGTCACGGCACGTTCATTTTTGAGTTGTATAGTGTCCAGCAACGACGAAAAGAAATCGCCCATGCAATCTATAAAGCGCAGTGGCATCTGGTGCGTAAGGTTTTTTTTTGGAGTTTTCGTCGATTCAGTGATTGTGCTAAAATAAGATCGCAAGCTACGACGAAATCGAGAAGCGAGCAGCAGGCCAAGATGTGAAATGAACCACGAAAGATTTATGCGGCTCAATGGCCACATGATTCGAAGTAAAAACAAAAATACTCCACAAGCAGATGACAAAAAGGCAAAAGTAAACTTACTCTTAGCACCAGGACTTTTCTCCGAGTCCGACCAACGTCTTTGTCGTAATTTGGCTTCGACTACAATTTGAAAAAGCAACAAAATGCAATACATGCACTATATCTTATGTATGCGGTCACAAAATGTTTTGGCTAGACTATTCAGCAAAATTGTTGTAAAACGCTGGTAGACACAGCGGGCAAAATTAAAAAAACAACACGGGGAAAAAATAGACCACCCCTATTAGTTTTGTTAGTATAGCTATTTAATTCCACACATTTTTGACAAAAATATTCCCAGCCAAATCGTGCTAGAAACTTTCCATGCTGAATGTAACATTTTAGTGCAATGTATATTTTCTCTATTATATTACCTGACAAAATTCCACCGTAAAGAATAGTTTTAATTATTACTAAAAAAATTCAACCAGCAAATAACTAACTGATCTTTCACATGGAGTACATACTGTTGGAGTTACTTAACTTTGCAGTTCCAGATTCCAGTTTTGTCTGCTATTACATAAAGAAAAAGAATGTCGACACTTACGTTCTCTAGGAAACCGGGCAGATTTTGACCGAGCTACGTATGGATCAGGCAAATCATGTGCTGAAAATTGTTTAAAGATTCCATGGAAGTACACATGCATTACAGAAAATTTTAGACAGCTTGACAACGTATTCCATCCAGGTAAAATTCATTCGAGTAAACAACGAAGCGAAGTATCGACTGGAGCACGCAATTCATACAAATACCTGATGGCTTGCTTATTAACAGGAAAACACCAAAAAGATTTTACGTGTTGTTGATTGCGGTTACAGGAGAAAGCGCTACTTGTTATTCCGGTACGGAATATTTTGTCTGGTAAACAAATTTTTTCACACTGGGTGGAAAACATTACTAATTCTCATAAGACTTGGCAATTTCCACCCAATGTTAAATTCCAATTTGATTTTGCCTTGCCTCCCGTGTAATTTAAATTCAAAATCCTCCATTACTCCCTTAAACCTTAACTATTTTAAAAATTGAAAAAAATACAAAATACTCTCACAGGACGAGTGACGGCTCCTCCTGATACCGCAATCAACTACACGTTAAATCTTCTTGGAAAACACATTAACATCATTAGAAAAATAGTGTGTTCTTGAGCGAAAAACTGTAATGGTATTGCAACAAACATATAAATAAACCAATTCAATTCAAATCACCTTAATAAAGTGCTTAAGATAATACGTGCTGACAAGCATACTACTACAAGAAATGTGACTTTGAACATGTTAGAAAACCTTTGTTTACACATAGACGATTACAATGGAGGAAATAGTTGTCAAACCATCTGACACACTTTCACGGAATAAATATCTCCACAAACTATGAACGCATTAAGGGTACATCTTCAAAATATGAAAAAACGCTAAGTTCTCGGCACGGAATCCACACATGATAGATCCGTATGATAAAGTTAATTTTGCGAATTCAATGCGTCGGACCTCGTGGAGACATTTTCACTAACTGGACGGGTTCTACTAGCACCAGAAACGAATGTTTAAACAAAGTTACAAAGCACTGAAGCTAAATAGGCAAAGCAGAAGTGACTTATCTCAGTGTATGTAAAATGTAGACTTAAGAGTAAACTCGGATACAAGCAAAGCACCCCAAAACGTAGTTTTTCTTGTAAATAACACAGGGTTTCGACAGAATGATCGTATTCTGCAATGAAATAAAATGCAATAAGTAAAGCGAAGGCTAACCATCACTATGAACCACTTCTGGTTTGCTGGCTTTGGGGACTTGTTTAGTCTCAATCTGCAATACTTGCGGTCGCCCAGCTGTCAAGAATTATCAACCAAACCAAAGTCATTAGAAAACCCTTTCCAAAGGAAGTACCAAATCACCAGTACAAAAAGAATCTAAACTTTGCCTACGTCTCGAATCAACTGTATTGTAAATTTCTACCAATGTGAAAGTGTTTTGCTTCTCATAGCAAATTTTAGCACGTAACACATACCATCTCTGGAATCTTCGTCACTAGGAGAAACCACAGGAGTTGAGTCATCAAAACCTTCGTCACCTAAACCATAAAATCGGATGTTAAAAGAGATCATTAAAATTACTTCAGGCAACAAAGACACACTTTGTGACCAGTCATTCAGTCATTCTTTTAGGTTCTGTTTTCACCATCTTCTTACGATTGCAAAGAATACTATTTACTATTATCAAAATGCAATGTTTATTTCAGCCAGTACAATTTGAAGTTAGGTATAGTATAGAAACAAGTATTTAAATTTTTTGAATAATATAACTAACAACTCACTACAAAGGTATTACAAGGATTTAAAATTTTAACTTACCACGAGTTTTCTTTTCCACGGTTCTCTTATAATCTTCTATCTCTTCGTTCGTAACAGAACCAAACGGGTTCTTAGCATTGTATGGACTTTTGTAAACTGTAGCATGATGTTGAAAGTCCCTTTGAATTATTCCTTTGGATGCCGCTCCTACTAGAATGACATGATCTCCACTAGCATTGGGGTCCTGAGAAAAAAATGGATATGGAACTTTTAGTTACTGTGCTCTATAAATGTTTCTTCATTAGAAAAGAGCAGTCAAACCAATTCTATACCATAGATGAGCATTTCTAATTTGTAAATACCGTAATGTGGGAAAGGCCCATCTATGTGTGGGAGTGGGTAGGGTGACGATTTTGACTTTGAACTCGACAGAGGAAAGGTTTAAGTAAAAGGAACATCAGCTATATGAGAAATGCAACAATTTTCTACCGGGCAATAAAAAAAATTCCGAAAAAGTGAAGGTGGATTTGTAGGAAGTAAAAATAATTACATTTCTCGCTTCCTCCCAGCTGACTCCTTCCAAGATTTGGGACTGCGGTCCAGCTGAAACGCCTCCTGTACGTCTATTTTCTTTTATCTAATTAAACCGAAGTCAAGAAATTTGTAAATGCGGGATAAAACCTTAAAAATGTCAGTTGCTTAAGAATTTCAAATGTGTACTTGTTTCTGCAGGTTCTTGAACTCCTTTGGGTCCGTATTTTTAGGTACGAACTGGAGTGAGTCGTCAATTTTTACAGCTGTACTATGGGTTGGAGAACCGTCTGCTACCCACTACAAAAGAAAAGAAACTAAATTAACATTTCATTGATATATGACTCTAATGTAATGGAATTTCAAATTACACTGCCAGAATCTACATTTATCGTGTCTCAGTAACAAAAAAAAACGCAATACAAATTGTTAGAAATCATGGCGGCGAAGCTATTCTATTTACAATTCGTAGTCCAGCTTTCAGTTCAGCTTTCACAAGGCTATAAGGTTAATAAAACAAAGAACGAGGCAATTCACTAGTGACGTTTAACTGACTTATGCGCGCACTCTAGAAATAAGCACTTGTTTGCCCGAAGTTCAGTGTACATTTTTTTCAGTTAAAAAAGAGCTGCAAGGTTCAGACAACCTCGACGAGTATTAGTTTAATCCTCAATCTCTTGAGGTTGCGTAATCGAAGAAAAATATGTGTATCTTTACTGCATGGCCACGCTTAATTGGTTCCAATTGGTAAACTGTATGGGTCTGCCATACAAACCTTACGTAATGCAGAAAATGTAATCTCCAAGTGATTCAAATGGTCCCACAAATGTATGACGTAATTTTAAATTTCTTAAAATATGATATCAAGTTTTCTAAATTTTACGACTGAGCTATTTTCATTCTCATTCATCTTCATTCGCTAAATGTTATGAATTTAAATCAAGAAATAAAATAAAAATATAACCAACAACGTGAATTGTATATACAATTTATTTCCGTTACTATCATTAGTCCCATACATTGGCTTGTAAGGTAACCTCTTGACCTATTCAAGCTCGATGAGGATGAAACTTTACATTCTACTCGCACACTGAAATTTGTTAAAATCAAAATATTAACATTTTAGAAAATTTCATACACACTGAATCAATGCTGTTAATAGGGATCGAAATTCCAATCAATCAAACTTTTGACAATTCAATGCAGCTTTGAAAAATAAAAAAAATTAATACAAAAGTACAATAATGGCTACGCATTTCTGAAAATTCATATTTGATTTCTGTCAACTTTTACAGTTGGCGTGTGCCACAAAAAGATTGGAGGTATTGCATATAAAAATATTGTTCATTTAATCTTTTAGGGCCTTTAGATTAAAATTTAAATACAAGCATAATGGTGGCACACCTTTGTAAAAAAAAAGTTAATGACAACCGACGAATTTAAAATATTTCTGATTGAAGAAAGCGAAACACATGTGGTACAGCTCGCAGACCCATCTGAACTTGTCGAGCTCTAGTAAGTTTCATCCAAATCGGAATTCCATATTTCAAGAATTTCTTACTTAGTTTTTACCTTTTCTAGAGTAAGGAGTCTACGCTATCTTACAGGGAACACTAACACGTGTTCTATTGTACGATCACTACACTTCGGAAATGTACATTTTTTAGTTATGAAAGCTATCGTGCACAAGGCTTATTTCTGTATTACCACTACCGATTAGAAAATGTTATCCTCAGAATTCTTTCAAAGTTTTAATGAAAGATTATATAACGAGTGTCAGGGCGGGTAATTACAAAACGAAATACAATACCTCAAAATTAAACTAAACAAAATCCTTTTGCGTATTTTTCCGTTTGCGCGATTTTGTCGAAGGTTATACCTTAAAGTGCGCACACAGCAAAAAACACTAATATTACGATTATTTTTAGTTTAATTTTGAGGTCCATTGCTTGGATTCCCAATTCCGTCCTAATAGAATTGGAGCTGCCTCTGTAATTTCGAACTATACCTAAGCATAATCTTGTTCCGCTTCACGTATCGGAAAATTATATTGAACACACAGGAATTCGGTAGATTTCAATATAGCTCAATTCGAATTCATGGCATATTAACTTACCGAAACCGACAAATCTTATCGTATTTTCACAATCAACAATGACAGATTACTTAGACGTGGAATTTTAACCTTTAACATCGGAAAGTCAACGTCGTCCTACCCGCCTTTCCGCAATACGACCGCAGTTGGGCCCTACCTCTCGTTATCTCAAAATGCCCCACGAATTTTTCATCCTCCCACGACTACTTGTTTCATATACTTTTTAGGTAACTGAATTGAATTGAATTAAATGGGATTATAATGTAATTACTTGTAGATGCTAGTAGTGGCGGAAGGACTATAGTTTGCTGGAAATGGTAGTGGGAAGGATGGGCCCAGCTGTGGTCGTGTTTGTGGAGAGCGGATAGAACCAATTGAACGACTTTGACTTTCCAATGTAAAATGTTATAGTTCCACGTGCATTATATGACAAGTGTTTGTCTATGGGATGCCGGAATTACAACAAGTTTAACATTTCGCTGACAAACACTCAAATCCATATTTTAAGCAATACCTACTACCAATTCTTCAATTCATAAGTTGTAGACAATGAGGTTATAATTCTATTTCTATCCGCGTTAGGCGAGGGGCTTTCCATTGTTAAGTCACCACACTACCACACTGACTAAGACACGTTTTAGCAAAATAGAAATTACTAGATTGCTAGATCCTTGAGTGACAAACGAAAGTTTTGTTAGATTGCTAGCAATAGAAACAGGAAAAATAGACTTATGGAAAACAATGTTAAGCTGCATTTTTTACGAATTACTGAACTTTGAACCGTATCAAATATGTTAATATCAATATGATCAATTATTCGGTATTCTTGTCACCCTTAAGTTTTTAATAACTACCATTAAAAGTGTAAACCGCAACTAGCGGTTCCGAATACTGAACATTTGCTCAGATTTTTAGTTTTGACTCGAGTCGGAATGTTGCGGTTCTCACATAAATTTAAAGTGTGAGTAGGCATCGTAAATAGGGTAGAGGTGACTACGTAGAAACATACTTTAAATTATCAGGGAATGTCATAGCCGTTCGACACTTTTTGAGCTCTGGCCTAATATCTCAACTATCTCAAGTATTACGAAAATTTAGCTTAGTGTGAAACGCGCTGCACATCAGAAAAAGAAATTAATAATATCTATTGAATAACGATCATCAAAACAATGCTATCTTATAATTAGGTATTACGTCTTGACTTAAATGAGTCACAAAAATTAGGAAGTCGTGTCCTTAAATACTACCTTTGTGATCTTCTTTGGATCCTGAGTTCCTGTCTCTAAAACCTCCACTTTCTGGTATACGTTTGGAGAATTCAACCACCGGGTCTTCTCAAATCCCCGTCTTCCTTCCATGAACTTTTTCCAGTTTGGACTAAATGAAAAACTTTCTATGAGCAAAATAAACCAAAAAAACCCGCAAAACTGTATCACTAAAAAATAAGTTTTCCTACTTGTTTCCATACAACTCCTCCTCTTCCAAGAGATACCCCAGAGACGACACCGCAGGTGGAAGTTCAACGTCATACTTGGGTCTTGGAACGTCACTTCTAATTAAAGGCTGTCGGTACATGTATCCAGTTCGGTAGCCCTACAAATGTAAGTTGTTTTATATTTCAAACTCGACGTACAAGTTTCATAATTAACTCACAGAATTGTCTAAGCTTCTCATAAGAGCTTCAAATTCTTGTTCGCCAAATTTCCATTTCCTCTCTCTACGAGCGTGAGATGGCTTTGTATCGGCCGTAGAAACGACGCCTTCTTCCTGACTATTCACACCACCTCCACCTCCTGATCGAGCAGTTTCGAACGCTCGTCTTCTATTCTCATCAGACATTACTATCACATTGTCCATACCGAACGGCATTACTTTGATCTGTAAGTAAATATATAATATTTTAGATTTCAGCAGAAAATTATAACTAAAAAGAAAGTGAGGAAACTTTTGTAATATTCTCAAAAGTTTTGCCTGATATTACGGACCTGACTAAACGTTAGTGATCGTTATCGAAAATCGCTAAAACTAAAAGGAACACCGGAGACCGGACCTGAGCTCATTAAAACCAATAATCATTTCCAAAGATTAATCACAAGATTTGTCAAGTACAACTTTGAGGATCTGTTATGTGCGCAAACAAAAATATATGCATCAATTACCTGACTTTCGCAGGCAAGAACAGTGTAATATGAGTTCAGGAATGCCTCTTCTACCGTCTCTCCACAACAAACGGCTCCATGATTTCTCAAGAGCATTACCTGCGAAAAAAATGATGGTTAGATATATTTCCAAAATCAAAGCTGAAAATGTTCAATTTACCTTGTTGAAGGGTCCCATGTTCCGAATGATGAGGTCTTTCTCGGCCGGGTCAACCAGGATTCCGTGATAGTCATGGTAACTAATATCACCAAGAATAGCTGCTTCTTGTGAAATGGGCAGTAAACCACATTTTAGGCATGAAATCTGGATATGAATTTAGAAAACATTTTGACTTAAATGCAAACCTCCTTATCGTAACCTAGGTGGATGTATGCAGTGCCTGTTTTAGTTAACTTACCGCAACCACTGAGGGAAGGTGAAGATGCACAATACATTTAATATCTGGTCTTGATGCATGTATTGCAGAGTGCAGAGTAAATCCTGCAATATTGACGCCCAAGTTGGTAGTCCCGGCCTCAACAATGTTTCCCTGTATCACAAGGATGTGAAAATAAAAATATTAGAAACTGTGGACTGTAGAGCTCATCATTGTACATTACGTTCTATTTCACGGATTGTACAAGGACCGAGGTCGAAGAGAAGTTACAGATCGATTAACGACTAACCGACAATTCAAAACTTTCGAAGCCGTTACTGTAATACGAGATAATCTGAGTAAATTGAAAACAAAACTTTCAAAACCCGTACCTGCACGTCCACCTTGACGAGAGAGCTCGCTGTAATTTCGTTATACAACATTCCAAAAGGATTAATCAAGAATTGGTCATGGTCTTGATTCACGCGAAGAGTTATATGGTTGTAAATATTTTGGGACCATCCATATAAATCAACTATTCGGTAAAGGGCAGCAAGCTTGCACCGCATCATCTTCTCTCCTTTAGCGTAGGCGATGTTGTCCACTCCCCGTATGTCATTAATGGGAATCACACATGATGAGCCGCCTCGAAAAAGCATATTGCCGCGCCAACTTGTTGCTGCACCCATTATGTCAGAAATTTGCTGCAGGAGAGCGCCGGTTCCTGGACCTCCCTCTCGCATTTGCTGCTCAATAATCTTTTCCAGCTCCTCCTTAAATATCTTGCTGTTCATGATTGCGTCCACACGCTTCCTCCTCTCCATTTCTTTTACGTCCTTTATTTTAAAATATCATACCAATTAAGTGTAATCTATTTTACTTTTTTAAATAGTCTAATAAATAAATTGTGTTAACGAACATTGAAATTTTTCCCGCACATAACATATCAAAGCAATTTGAATTATATCAATCGTACCTTCTGTATCATGGTATGCTACGGTACAATAATAGGAAAAATATATTCAAACAGTGGAAATTCAACTAACTTACCGCGTCAATATCAGGCGGACGATAGTTAGCCTTGGGATCTTCCCCAGTACCATTGATTAGACCGTTAGCTTCTCCATCCCCGGGTCGGTTGTGTTCGTCAGACATGTCGACCCTATTAAAATACCACGCTTGTAAAAACGTATCACGGAATAGGAATCGTATATACGATTGAATTATGAAGATTAATGCGGAATGCAGTACCGTCTTCTTGCTTCTGAGAGCAAGGCAAGTATCGAAAGATTCACGATTCATTAGAAAAGAGCTCAATACTCTCCAATTCATGTTCAATGCCATATCACCTACGTTTATGATATTGACAGATATTGTAGTAGATATTAGAATGCATTTGCATTAGACGTTTACTACCGGCATCGGCCCGCCCTAGGCCATAGTGTCAACACAAAAGTTTGCTGAACAAGATATTTTAGGAGGAAATTCTCTGGACTGTATTGCACAATACCGAACACAACGAAATTGCACAATGATTCTTGTATAAAAAATCAGGATCGCACCTGCGAATAGCGATGTGCAATCTTCACAGGCAATAAGTTCGCTTAACTTGCGTTGAGTTAGTGGTTTTAGTGGTAGCCTCACGTAAGAAACAGATGATGCGTCAGCCTTATCATATTTCTTTCAATAACCTCCGTTACAGTTACTTAGAAAAGAAACGCAGAAGCCTAACTTTTAATTGAATGCCGACTTATATTTACCCTCTATTATATATCAGTTAAGAACATTACGGGCAGTTAGCCAAACTTGTGAGTTGTGAATCACTCGTCTATGTTTTTGGAGCCATACTCCATTATACATATTGGAGAAAGAAATTAATTCATTCTCTTCGGGAAGTCAACCATCAACTATCAACCTAACCCACCAATCCGATTCACCCCGTTCAACCAGTCAACAACTAAGGGTATTCCAGGGTGGTCCGGGACACCCCCCTTGGCCCGAAGGGCCAAGGTACACCCCTAGAAATTCAAAAGGTCTAGTACACCCTAAAGACCAACCTGGTCGTGAGGATATGCTGACAAATTGAAAAATTTTGTGGTGTCCAGGGCACTTTCAATATTTTCTAGTTAAAAATTTTTTTTTTCTAGATGTCTTCGACACCTAGAAAATTTCTAAGGTGGCCATGCCTTTGCGTTGGCCTACAGGGGGTCGAAATGTTCGGTGACTGGGTGACTTAGTCACTCGGAGGACTGCGGTCCGCCATTTTGTTTTTCGGAGGAAATGACCTTTTTTTTTTTTGGTCATCAATTTTAAACACGCGAATGATGGAGGAGTTGGGTGCGGCAGCAGCTTACTTGAGATCCGCCATTTTGTTTTTCGGAGGGACAAAGTCGGCCATTTTGTTTCTCGGAGGTTCGGAACATTTCGACCC
>JAQGCA010002068.1:0-14954 GCA_034698945.1 Protaphorura quadriocellata | reverse complement strand
TACTACGGGATATGTCTTAGTTATTTGGAAGAAAAACGAGAAAACGGAGTGCACAGCTGTAAGTTGTGTCATTGTAAATGTAAACTCACTGCTTTCTCAAATATGTTCTACTAGCTTTCACCGCATTCTCACGAAAGAGGAAAGAATAGTAACAGTAAGCAAGCAGTGTACAAAACGGTTTTAAAGAAATTAGAATGGTCTCCACTGACCTTCGGGAAGGAATTAAACGACAGTTTTAATACAATTATTGGTTATCTTGAAACAAGGGAATATCTAAACCCACAATTGGTGTAAAAATAAGGAAAAAATCACGAGTGTGGTCAATGGTTTGATATATTATTGATTTTATTAAAAAATCTTGAACACTATCTGGAGGGCTTTCTGATTTTAGTCTTGACCTCTGAGTTGATGTGATAATCAGAAGGCACGAACCTCATTGGAACTCAATACACTAAATTAATTTACTTTGCCTCAGGAGAATTAATCGAATTCTAAATTTTTATTGAATTCTTGGAATTGAGGTCCGAGAAAATAATAAATATCAGTCACGTATTTTGGGATTTTACATTACAAGGTAGACAGGATGAAATTCTTGGGAGATTGTTCGGGCAGGAAACCAGGTATTCTTATAACTATTACTATTATATATAAAAATTGTCAAATTCTATTGGGTCCCAATTAATTTGCCACTATGTATACCACATTATGTCTCTTAAAATTTACTACTTCTTACGCTATAGTCAAAATAAATTTACAATAAAAAATACGTTTTAGTCAATTATGCCTCTTTATTTGCGACAACGTCATTCCGCACTCATATAGAACGTCCTTTACGTATGTCATCTCAACGGAATCTATAGATAAAGTCATCCAGTTATACCAAGATAGAACAATGAAGCCAGAAATAATTTTAACTAAGCTCATAGACCTTCTGATAGACAACTTGACAATTTTTTGTCTAATGTTCTGGAAAAGGAATCGTCTGTTCCTGATGATTTTGACACTCCTTTTGTACTTAGCCACAATTCGACCACAATGACAGCAACAAGGACTTGTTCAGAAAATAAAAAATATTTGGGGGACAGTGTAGGAGAAATAGTGTCAAAAGGAGTAGGGATGACATTGTACATGGTAGTTCGACATAGAGTGAGCGTAAGAAGTAGTACATTTTTGGGGCATAATATAATACAAATAGTGGCAAAGAATAATATCTCATTTTTATTAATTAGCCAAATGATAACAACGTTGGCGCGAAATTATTTCTATATATAATTAATAAAAAATGTATATACAGAACCTACCGGGTTCATGAAGTTGCCATTTGCATAAATAGAATGTCATGAAACACAATATACATATAAAAGTCGACTTTCATCAGTTTAATGAAGTTAATCAATTAATTAAAAAATGTGATTACCTTCTTCCTTTCTCTTATCAGGTCAAGGGTGAAAGTCGTAGTTTGTAGTGATCTTAGGATCATTCGGAGGTTTATTGTACATGGATATCAACAACTGAGTTGAATTTAATGAGGTGAAAGATTGTGAATGGAGAATAATTTGACGACGAACTCTGAGTTTGAGGATTTATCGGAACTTGACCTCATCAAATTAGAGAGACGATTACTCTGCTTTCAAAATACATCAACATCGTCTAGCACCTTAATCAGTTTGGAAAACATCACAGGTAAGAAAGATGAATAATTTCCACTGAACATAACCGAGAAATCAGTCCTATTATAAATAGTGTTAAGCTTTCACAACTGCCGATTCTCCTTAGTATTAGGGGTTCCATCATGCATGTATATTATTTTAAATTAGCTTGCAAGCAAATCTCAACTCAGTTTTATGTAAATGAACTTCTGCTTGAACCAAAACGATTTGTTTTTAATTCATTAAAATCGTTTTGATATAAGTTTTCACGGATAAACTCGAACATTTTGTACTTTTGACGTCAATTCTGTAAAATTTATCTCCGGAATCGAACATAACACAAAAGAGGTTTTGTCTCTTTAAATATGTCGACTCTTACGGGAGACAATAGAGTGTATTAATATTTCAATTTCAAGTTCTTAAAATAAAAATTTTGATAAAAATTTGAAATGTAATAATTCTTTTTTCAGGGTTAGTTTGTCCAAGAATTTTTGATGGATGGTCTTGTTGGGATGAAACACCAGCCGGGACCACTGCATATCAGCCATGTCCAGATTTCATCACAGGGTTTGATCCAAATCGTAAGCCAAATTATTTTTACTAATCAATTTATAAAATTAACACTGTTTTTCAAAATATTCACACCATGAAACAAGTCTCTGAAGAATTCGAGAAGAGTTTCAAGGTTTTGAATGAATTTTGGAATTTTTGTGGCATTTTGAAGTTGACCTTAGTCGGGATGATTTATCATCACACTATTTTGAGATCACTTCCACTCAAGAGATTCCACTCAATTTCCTTCTCGCGCTACTTTGTAAACCATGAATCTCAAATCCTTCTGGGCAGAAATAGTCAACTTGTGGATAAAAAAGACCATGATAACAAAGTGTCATTGACAGCTCTCACATTGTACAGAAATGTTAGCAGAGTAACAATATCAATATTCGTTAACGTACAGCCATACCTACGCAAGTCATACAAAAGTGAGATATACATTTCGTAAAAAATATTAGTTGGAATTTAACTGATACTTCAAAGTTATTACTTAATCACAGCTAGGTCCGCAGTTTTGGTGTAATGATTAGTTTTCTTACATTCCAGACGCGTTATTTGTAATTGGTGTTTGCCACACTACATTAAGTTTAATTTGAGCAATGCAATGCATGAATCCTCAATGTTACACCAACATGGCTAAGATTGCAATGTACGGACATTCATACGAGGCTTCAGGGGCCATGCAGACTAAACAGAAAACAGCATAAGTTATTATTTTATTTATAGACGAATTCTTGGAACGAAATGAAGTGAGAAATGATTTACACAAATAGCAAGCAGAAATCAAACTAGTCAAGCGACGAGATTTGGATGAGACTGGTTAGTACCAGTTGTATTATTCGCATGTAAATCTACGGGTAAAATGTACATAGGATATTAACGAGGATGGTCGAAGAGGTAAGTTCGGATGATTGGTGTAGCTCGGTAATTTACCGTTAAAATCAACAAAGGCCCTTTTCACTGAATATTCCCAAATTTATTCCAGGCCAGATACGACTGGTATACAATTATTAATGGGAAGTCCTGAAATTCATAACTTCCTTCAAATTAATTCGTATGAAGTTTTGCCGAACTCATGCCGCTCAAATTTTGGGAAATTCGACATTTAATTAGAAAAGTGGTTAGTAGGTGAAACGTTCGAGAGACTCGTCAGTTCGTTCAAAAATTTCTGTCTTTTCTCGTCAAATTTGAATTTATGGATATTTGTGGACTCAATCGTTAGCTTATTATCTGCCATGCGTTACGCTGCACTTTCCTTTTAACATGAGCACAGATATTTTGATGTATTTGTTCAGTTTACGTTATTTGAGTCCATTCTATAAATATTTCCTGACGAAGAGAATAAATAAAATTTCTACTACAATGGAATCCGTTCAATCCATTCAAGTTATTACGTATCATCCTTCATTGCATTCACATGACATTCGGTCAACGGTGACCACGGAGTTTCAAGAATAGCACTTTGTGTAGTCTATTTTCGTAACTGTCGAACCAACGGAACCAACCATTTGTTCGAAAGTTATTCTTTTTTAAACATACTTATGATTATTTGACCTTAATCCACATATTTGCTGGGATAGCGATACTTGGTCGAATTTAGATACCGGTATTTCAATAACATCCTCTCCAATACGAGTACTAAGATGATGCAGTAGTACGTAGTGCATATTTATTTTGAGCTAAGATTGACAGGTCTAGAAAGGAAGTCCGTTAAACCAGATGCCCCTCATCAGAGAATGGATTCGTGACACGGATTCATTTCATCTCCCAGTCAACATTACCATTCTTGAGAACGTGAATGAGAATTCTTACGTTTGGTTTCAATCTATCCAGAAATCAAAAAATATTCTTGTACGAATCGTAGGAGTAAGAAAAAGGATGTGTGCCAACAAATTTCAAGTACCAGGCATTTTTCCTGAGTTAAATTGTGTGAAAGACTTAGACTGGCTAGCACGCAAAGTAAAATAGAACACTCGAACCGGATCTGGTTCCAGTCGAACCAGAATCCGGATCTGACCGGTTCAGAAATCATTATTTCGTTATGCAATTGGAGATCACATGTAATACTTGAAAGTTTAATGTAAACTATATACTTTCACAAGATTTCGGACAATCAAATTACTTCGTGTGTCATTTGAGCAAAACCAAAGAAAAATACAATGTTTCCTTCAAGAATTTTTCTCACCGAGTATAAAATAATTTATGTACTAGCCGCTGACGCTTTGATGGCTAGATGGGATTCCGTTGGTTAAAATAGAATTTACTTCTCCTCGCGTGTGAATGTTTCTTCAGGTAGACAGTGTACTCGAATTTATTTCCTACCCTGTGAAATTAATGGTATTCGTGATGCGAAATTGCGAGCATTGACCGAATTTGAAATGAAACCTCTAAGTGCTTCTTGATTGATTGTTGTATAAAATGACAACAGCTGATGTGACGTGGGTGGCACTCACGTCGCCCTACATTCACCTGTCGGACCTCACCAAATGTCATTCTTCTCTACGCGCTGCTGGAAATGAAAAGAATGATGCTCCGGAAATGTTTCAATCCAAATTGAGAGCTGGAGCGTGAGAACATGAACTTTCACAGCATGCTTAAGAATAAATATCAGGACGATTCAAAAAATTATTAGAGCATCAGGTCACGTCGTCCTAATAAGTACAATCTAAACTGACTACAATCACGTCCAATCTTTTCTAACAGCTGTTTCTGTTTATTTTTGTTGTTTTTTTTAGTCGACCTAGTTTTAATTATCAAAGAAATGCCACTCGATTTGTCTTGTCTCTTGACTAAGGGAGCGATTGATTCCCGAAAGCTTGAGAATAAAGGTCTGCCGAAAATGTCTTCTGTTCATTCTGTATAATATGTTACTCCGCATGCATGTGAGGAATTTATTGGTTGATACGAATAGACTATCTCTTTCTATCCATCGTGTATCTTGATGTTAATTTTACTGATAATTTTAAAAGGAATTTCTTGTTTTCTGAACGCCTATGTACCCCTGAAAGACAAATGAGAGAAAGTTTAAATCGGATTCTATATGAAATCTGTACATGAAAGAGAACCTCGTGATTCATTCTCAATTTTTTAATCAGTCGGGTTCATGACAATTATCCAGGGCAAATACATCTTAGAGGAAAAAAGCAAATTTTCCCAGCGAAAAATCCAAACCCTTCAAACAAAGTTTCAAAAATTGCACAAAAGTGTACCAACAGATGTAGGACCGAATGATTATTCAAAAAAAATTGTTCCGGGAAAGCTTATGTCAAGAAAAGCCGTCTCTTGGGAGTATTTTCATGTCGTTTTTTTTATTTTTACTTAAACGCTCGTCAGTGCCGCCACGCGCGTCGGAACTTTAAGCTAGCTCCCTAGATCCTTCATAAGATTCTCTACACAATGTATATGCCAGACTACCCCTGAGATTGTGCTGCCGGGGGAGGGGGGAGAGCAAAGGTTATGGGTGACACTGCGTACAGATCCAAATTCCGAAAAATCTTATAGGATCAGTAATTTGATGACCAGTCGACATTCCCCGCTAACACCTAGGAAAAACTAGCAGCGTCGAATCACCTCCTATTCCTCAATTTTCGGTGTCTCGAAGATTGCACACAATAGAACTGATATATAACTTCATTACAGAGACATATCTATTTAAATTAAACTGGACTCTAAGTCTACAGCACACTAATGGTGTTGTTGGTCCGAACGATTTAGATTATTTTCAAAAATCGTAGTTTTTGATTTCAATTTGTTTCTGTTTTGAATAGTTTTGAAATACTTTAAATTTTATTCAACTTCATTTCATTTTGTCCTATTTCCAGTTTAGCGGTCTAGGCCACAGTACGCAATTCATAATTATTAGAAAATGTTGAGCATTTTAAAAATTCTGATTTACAGACAAAATGAGGTAGAAAATATTAGTTTGAAGCGTTCACTGAACTGGAAACAACTCAATTTTCTGGGTCGGATCTTCGACATAGATATAAAATTATTAGTCATTCCAATCAATTTATGTTTACAATTTCAAACTAGCCATACCCTACGGTCTAATATTGGATTATTCATTGTTTTCAATCAAAAAGTTCGTAAAAGTATAAAATAGACTGCAAATATATACATAATTTAGTAAGGCGTAATTACGTGAAATGTCCAAACGTGGTAAAGAACTTCTGTTATAATTTTAATCAGAAAAGGTTCGATTGCCGCTTGCATTTGGATGGGTACTTAATTGTTACTCTTTTTGAAATAAATGAACTAGAAATTTCCATTGTTCGAGATTCTGGTAATGCACATTTAATTAATTCTTGCTGATTTTTGATTGGACTTCCGGGAAATCCTTGGAGTTAGAAAATTCTATGTAAATTTAATTTGTGGTATCCTCAGTCAAAGCCTTGCAACACTATATGTGCCATTTTGACTTGAATGGGCGATTGCATCGCTGTCAAAAATGCCAAACAAGGTAATCGATCTCATCCGCCTATTCAGTCTTAAACACAGAGTAGGGGCTTCCAGGTATTCGTCCTAGTAAATATTGACCTTGTATCCAAAACCGTCAGTTTAATGTTGAAACTTCTAAGAATTGCTCTATAATAAGGATTTCAGAGCTTTCTCCTTCGTTATTCATGGATGAGAGTGATAAGTGTCATCGTCATTGGACCATTAGAGCAACACTTTTATCTCTCCCTCTCCAGTCACATAGCTTCCTTTCCTTATAAGTCCTTGTATTTCATGATTAATTTTCAGAATGATTACATATTCTACTAGTCCTTAATTTTTACATTCACTGTTTGTCCCACTCTACTACTACAGCGAAAAGGTTCAAAGTCTTAAAAGTCAAAATCAGTCTTGTCTTTAAAATTTAAAATTTGAGAAATCTCTCTGTACGTTAGTTATTCTCGATCAGTAGCAAATTTTTCTTAAGCTTTCCAGTGCGGCAAATGAATGAAAGTTGTCCGTTGAATTGAATACTTATTTAAGTCATTAACTCCATAACTCTCACAGCAAAAGCATCAAAGACACATTGAATTATTAGTGAGTGTCGCTAATTATTCCGACGGACCACTTCGAACAGTTACTGAACAGACGTGATAATTAAAAACTGAGCGAAGAGCGAGTAAAAATCTGGGGTACCTATAAAGTTTAGCCCATACTCGTTTCGGCCACGGAAAGTGGCAAATAAATTAGAAACACCACGGTTTGGATTTTATCTTCGTTTCATGTTCGATTTTTTATATTCCTTAGTAAAATTGATCGTCAGTAAGATTTTCTAAAGTAATGTACTTTCCACTTTTGAAGCCCTGGTTTGACAGCCGTGACCTAAATCCAAATTTGGCTGAAAAATATTAATATTGTCAGAAAATAAACTTTTGATTTAATTTCTATTTGCAGGTTATGGACATAAAGAATGTCTGGAAGATGGGACTTGGTTTCGCCACCCAAAGTCCAATGCAGTTTGGTCCAACTACACGACATGCGTTGACATCCAAGATTTGGCTGTAAGTTTATTCATTCTATTTTTTTCAGCTCAGCTCCCCAGCCAAGTCAAGTGCTCGTTTATTTTTCTCATGGAGCACGAATTTCTTTAAGCATTCTCCCATATATTCATAACTTAACTCCGACAGTCCGGCGCTCTACAGGGTGGTATATAACTTTCGATCCTAAATTCTGAAGTCCGTCGTGGCATGCATTAGTGTTCCTTGCTCTATTCGTTTGGCATTTAACTCCATAACTAGAATTAATTTCCAGACACGTCTTCCACCAATGCCCAACTCACACTCAAGGATGAGGAAGTGCAAGAGATTACTACATAGCATAAGAACCACCTTGTATCTGCGTCAGCAGAAACGGGTAGGCTTAATCCATAATCCGTTTGTGCAAGTACCGAATTGTGATAGGATATTCGAAGAAGTGGTTAAACGGTTTGAGTTGGAATTGTGGAGACATTTTTGAAAGCGTGGAGAAGATGATAGAAGCGTTGTGATGCGTCCATGCTGGAAGTTTCAGCTTAAAATTGTGTTGAATCCTTACATTTGTGCTTCAACACGACCACTCCCATACTCTGAGTTTGAACACTCGAATTCTTTCATTTCTTCAAGTATGGAGGAATCTCATCTCTCAAGAAGTTCTATTCTTGTGTCATAATCCACAAAAGTAAATCATCAGTCACAGAATGTAAAATCACGTCGTGGTCAGGGAGAGATTCGGTACTTTCGTACTAGGAAGCAATTTAAAGTTAGAAACGGATCTTAACCATATGTCCAAAAAATTTACCCTTCGGTTTATTTAGGTCGGCTTACTTTCCACTTCCGACGTTCCCTTCTGTAGTGAAAGTCCTTTCTCCATTGGAACTTTCTCCTTCTTCAATTAACATGAATTTGTCAGCTGTAGCGATGCAGTTTATACAGAAGGAATAGTTGGCTGTTGAAATGTCTATAATTTCACAATTTTGTTAAATAAATAGACTAGTTGTAATTGCTCAAAATGTTAAGAACTTTATTAAGATGTAAAATTTACTTTTGGTATTTATGTAACTATTTTCTTTCGCAGAGAAGACAAAACGTGATTATAATTCATGAGATTGGCTACCTCATTTCAGTCTGCGCTCTCCTCATTTCTCTACTTATCTTCTGTTCCTTTCGGTGAGTTACCGGTTTTTCAAATTTATTTGTGATTTCCGAAAATGATAAACATATTTTTAGGTCTTTGGAATGCACCCGTGTAAAAATTCACAAACACTTGTTCGTATCATACATAATCAACAACGTTCTCTGGTTGATTTGGTACCGTGTCGTCATTAATGACCCCGTCGTGACCTCTGACCCAATCAATGCCGTAAGTTGATTTTGGGAAACATTAGTTTTGAACTTTGAATTATTTTATTGATCTGTAGAATTTTTTTTTCTAATATTTCCAGGTTTGGTGCGGGACCTTGCACATTCTCGTCCAGTATTTCCTTGTGGCCAATTACTTTTGGATGTTTTGCGAAGGATTTTATCTTCACACTCTCATTGTTTTCACATTTACACGCGTGGAGTCTAAACTCCTGTGGGGGTTCGGGATTTTTGGCTGGCTTGGTCCATCCATCCCTGTCGGGCTTTATGCTGCTTTTCGGAGTGCGAATCCCAATGAGAGAGTGGAGTAAGTACAATACGAGAAGTACAACGCTTGTAATTTAATATAGTTCACTTAAAATCGGATTCAGACTTGTAAATTGTATCCGAATACGAACTGAACATCTGTCCAAAAAAGTGAACGGAGACGCATTCATCATTATGAACGTTCCAGACCTGATAACTTCCATCCGGTCGGATTGAGCTAAATCTTGCATATTCGGAGTCCGCATAAAATTCTGACAAACTCATTCTACATAATTCCAAAATTTTGTACTTCACAACCGAGAATTTCAGTCGTAACATTTCTGGAGGCTTCTCCTTCCTTTCACGTTTTTCCAGATGTGTTTTGCTCCTATTCGGAGACTCGTCTAGTCGTCGAACTTATGGGGATTGTAAAAATGTGGGAAATAATTTGATTAAAAGTTTGTGTTTTTGATGGTGCCTTGTCCAGGTGTATGATTCACGAGTCCAAGTGGAAATGGTTTCTGACGATTCCCGTCTGTGTCTCTCTCGTCAGCAGTCTAGCGTTTCTAATCAACATTCTTCGTGTTCTCCTCACTAAGTTGAAAGACAATGAACGATCATTGTCTGTGGCCATGCGAAGAGAGTCAACCTCAGCTCATAATCACGTCGCCTTACGAAAGGTCAACAATTTTTTTAAACAAAATTCAAATACAGAAACGAAATTATAAAAGAAAGTTTTCCAATGTAAAAAATGCATAACTTTTATGGAGGAAACCTGCATTATCGAATATTTCGTTGGGTGCATCTCAATCGGCCGGTTATGGTAGAAATTATGTGTTCACCATAATGGTGAACCTTAGCCTCATATTTCTTCCAATTTATTTTTTGGGCGTATTGTTTGACTGCATAATTACTGATAACGATAATTCAGAGATTTTTTTAATTTAGGCTGCAAGAGCGACGCTGATTTTAATACCTCTACTTGGTCTGCATTATCTGTTGACACCTCTTCGTCCTGTACCTGGGTCGGAAGGTGAAATCGTGTACGAATATGTCTCGGCAGTCTCTCTCTCATTGCAGGTAGTAATTTAAGTTTCTCTATTCAGGTGCATTTGTCAAATGCCTAGTTAACAAAACCTTAATTTAAAAAATAATTTTTAGGGTCTCTGTGTATCTCTCTTATTTTGTTTTTGCAATGGGGAAGTGATTTTCGCACTAAGAAGACGCTTTTGCCGAAGCTATTTCCCTGGGAAATCCGGATATCAAGGGGAATACTCATGTGCAGCAACAGTGAGTGCATCAATCAAAGGAAATCATCGGTTGAGCACTTCCCCTAATTCACCCGCTACACCACTACAAAGTAAAGAGGATGATCAATTCAGCAACAAATTTGGGCACAACTGTAGAAATAATAACAGCACATTTTAATTCAGTCTTATTTATAAATAAATATGTATAGTTTCGTATAAACATGTCGGATACTTTGTCTAAATATTCATGATATGCTATTTTGAAATAAAAGATACCAAATGAGGTCGAAACCCTTTAGTATCATGACCTTTCTGTACAGTTTTTACGATAAAGCGAGAATTAATTTGATGAGATGGCTTTTAAGTTTTCTGCGGGCGATTTCCGAATTTATTCTGTTACAATTTAGAAGGGAAGACAAGTATTTCAGTATGAATTAGAAAGTGGAATTTGCTCTCTGCTATCTCTCTCGGAACAAAGTACTTCTTCAGAGTGCTATCTATCCCCTCGCATTCAGACATACGAAGTATGCAGACTCATTGTCTATCAGAGATACACTATGTTAATATTTACTATTACAATTCAAACAACCCAGAGCCGACATAATAGGATTGTAAAGATTCTATTATTCCAATTCTGTTCAAAAGAAAAATGAAAAAGTTCAAAACTGAAATTTTGAATGAATACTCGTAATAGTATAAGGAGCGAATGCTATTAAAAATCCAATAATCGCATGTACGTATATCACAGAAAAATGCGGTGTCACGTGTATGAATTAGCATGAGGTAATATTTTGTATGTACTAGGATGGAATCCTGGACGATTAGAACAATAATATTGTGACAGACAGCATATTAGTAACACATGTTTTTTCTTTATTTCATGAATTGGACACCTCATCGTTTAGGAAGAGATTGGTTAAATTAATGTACATAATATGCAACTGAATTGTACACTTGGGTGACATTAAGCGTTTAATGAATATTAAAGGAAATTTTAAATTCGTACAATCTGCCTTCGACTAAAGTATCAATTCTTACTTGGATAAGTTCTCTACTTCTCAGAAATAACAAAATTCTGGAATTCTTCGTTGATATCAATTCAGGCCTACGAGCCAAGAATTTGTAAATCTTTCAAAGCGACATAAAATGAACAACTACGGATTCCGAACTGTGTAATATAAAATAAGCTATTTTAAAATAAATATTTATTTCTGTGAATGGCGATAACTGCAACACACCAATACGTCTGATAACTAGTACGAGTAGTAGTGCCAAAAAAGACCAATTTTCTTGTGATGCGTGGGTGGGGGGGAGGGGTAGCTAACATAGCTAACAGACGATGACCAATTAGAAGCCCGGGCATCTATGTGTCTCAACGAGAACAAGAACATTCGGAATCATTCGCGCAGCTGTTTGAGAACAATCAGTGAAAAATCTATTACATTTTGGGGCGGTCCTAAATTCGTTGAAAATAATCAGCGACACGTAGAAATGTGTATCATTCGGAGTCAATCTGGTGGCAATCGGTACTGATCAATATGTATAATTCAAACTTTCTCGTGTTCTATGAATCGTGTACAATGTGATCGAATAATTTATTGCCAACTTGAGTTTTTGTTTAGAACTACTCTGCTGCATCTTGAATGTATGACATACTTTTTTCTGGCAGTCCGCATACGGCAGTTTGGGAAGTTGGTTGAAGTTAAAAATTATGAACCACCCTACATTGTTCAAGTCAGATGTTCGATTTTTTTAATATAATTAACGGAATTATTTACAACCTGTCCCGCCAGTAGCCTTCGGATCAGGTCCAGCAGTAGCTATTGTGGTCAAGAAAAATGAATACAAATTCAAATCCTTCATGACAAATGCAAATTGTGATTGATTTAATTGTTGACTCATAACACCTTCTGAAGGTAAAATAATCGACGCACGGCAGAAACTGAGTCAAAGATATGTCCATTGTTCTTGTTTGATTATTAGTTACTACTATCACGTATTTTATAAGTACATCTAATTTTTATCCTCAAAGCTGAAGTTTAGCTTCGGAAGCAATTGACAAAACGTTATTCGTAGTTGGACTTATGCATCATATCAGTCACTCATATAGATATTGCTTCCAACTAATTAGCATACCTCGACCAATTGTTTGACTAGTATGTATAGCTTACGATATCAGTACCATCGTACTAGTTGTTAGGAAATTCCTACGGTAAGTGTCATCTGTCCGCTAGTGCAGGTTTCTTCGAGGACATACATTACATCATACAAAAGCATGTCTAATTAGACCCTACTTCTAATTAGACTACTTCTAATTAGACCCTACTTGAAATAGTGTATTTTCTAATTTAATTACCGTTTTAATCCGGTGATTAAGTAGAAGCAAAAATCAAGAATTCAGACAAATTTTGAAACATTTTAATTGCACACGTCGGAATTTAAATTAACTAGTTTGCACAATTTTATTTCGCAAGGAATCCCACTTTTTTAACCAATACCGAACATTCTGGTCTCACTTTGAACCTGGAAGTCAATATTGGTGGTCTGTATTGAGTTGAGTTGAACACACTAAAATGCTGACAAAATCTGAATTGAGTCTACTGAAGAATTTTGCGAAACATGCATGTTTGACGGTATCTATACCACTAGAATTAGATTCAAAAAATCTTAGTTTACGGGTGTCAAGTTCAAAATGGAAGAAATATGTGGCGTTTGGGAATGTGATAGTCTCCGGAATGTACCTGGCATTTCAGTTAAATCAGCTGCACTCGGAATTTTCGGAGAAACTGAGGACGGAGTATGTGTTCTTGAACATACTATTTACAATCATTCATCTGAGCGCGATATCATTGCAGACAATTGGTGTCGCCTGTCAGGATGAAATAGCTGATCTATTCACTCAGTTACTTCGTTTCAACAAACTGAACGGTACGATAATTAATTGATTTCGATTTAAATTAATAATAATTAATGCTTCGGTTAAAATGTCTTTATTTTTAGGAAATCAGTTCCTAAACATAGATTTCCTACCACCAAACCGATTTGATGCGATTCTACGGATTGGTTCATTGATTCCATTTCTTTTCCCAGCCGTCTTGCTTGTTTTGCTCATGATTTCGCCAAATAATTCCTGTCATATGTATTCACTGATTCCCGATGAATACAGAAACGTTGGATTTTTAATGGGATTTTCTGTTTTCGAACAATTTGTATACATGCGGATCTTGCTAGTCTTCCATCTCCTAGCGTTTCTTTCATTCTTCTATCTGTCCAGTACAACTTTCTGGCTAAAGTTTTACTCGTAAGTTTTTAAAAATTTTTGAACGAACTGCGTATTCTCTTTTCATTTTCCGAAAGACGAAATATAATATTTATAAGATTAATTTCTCACCCTAATATTTTACAATTTTTAATTTCAGCCAAAAGCTGATATTCTCAAGAGAAGATAATCTCCAAGATGATCTTGTTACAAAAAACTACCGAAGTCTGGCTCTTCTGAACACAATTTTTAACAATGGTTTATGTAAACTATTCATACCGTATGTTCTTCTTTTCATGGGAATGGGCTTTGTGATTTATATATATTCTGCGATACGTCTTGTTGGCAGAGTGCATATCTTATTGTACATGCTTTTCCCTCCTGGGACAATATTTTGCACGACAGTAATTTATGTTTTATTACCATTATTATCCAGTCTCAACCAAAATTCAACTAAATTTTTAATTAAAGCTGAGCTATCTACGAAACAAAATTTCAGAGAGATGAAAGTAAGGAATCTGATAATAACATCTTGTCGACCGATCAGAAGTATGCTTTGTGCTACTTTCCCTGTATCCCGTAACGCCGCAATCGTATTATTTGACATTCTTCTCAACGTCTTAATGTTCTCGCTGTTAACTATACACTGAATTACTGTCACACGACAATTTTAAAATTACAAAGATTACGACTTGTCCTTTTACTAAAATCATTCGCTAATTTTTTTTATTGCTGAATCTAATCGATCAGCATAAATCGAATAACATCTCTGCTTGCACATCAATGCCAAGCCAAACATCCGCATTCAAGATCGTGCATTATTGGTCAGGTTTCTCCGATAATTATTATTGGTACTAGACAAACGAATAATGCCGTCCTAACCTAGACCTTATTAGAGACGGCCAGTTTAAAATTTCAGATGTCTCGTTTAACTGAATGCGCTTAAGCGTACAGAAAAAAAGAAACGTCAATATTTGTAGGAAATGTGGAATACTACAAATATTGGCGTTTCTTGTTTCCCCTAATTATTTGCTACTTTCGTCACTTTCACAATTGTAAATTGTCTAGCTACCACCGAGTAATTTTCGATTTCAACAAAGCTTACCGATTTTAGAGTTTTCGCAATATTAATACCCGACTAGAAGAGGTTTCCATATTACATAAT
>JAQGCA010002067.1:0-14959 GCA_034698945.1 Protaphorura quadriocellata | reverse complement strand
AGGGGCCGCTTTACCCGGCATTAACTAATTTATTACTTGGGTTGGAGCAGTATTTCCAGTTCATTTTTAGCTGTGTGACGTCCAAGAATTTCGAACACCACGATGTCCTCATGAAGGAGACTGCATGGTTATGAACATGACAATTCTACCTAAACCAGAACCACCTCAGTCAATCTCCGGAAGAAATGAAGAATGCAATGGAATGACCATCCGTGCTCGTAATTGCGGTCAATCTCATCCATATATTTGTCAAAAATTCTACACTGACTCAACTCAGGCTGATTGTTCATTGATGCTAAAATAGGGATGAATCGAATGGTAGTTCATAACCATCTAACTTCAACAATGGACCTTTATGTATATGATTTAAATAAAATAAAAACTCATTTTTAAAGTCCGATTGCGATCATATAGATTTAAATCACGTATTTACATAGGCATATAATTTCCCCATGTATATGTAATCGAATGTCTTCCCAAAACTCTTTGGTTAGGTTGTTAGGTGGGATCCCATTGGTTATGAACCGCCTTGTATTCATATACATATCTAATTGTATACTCACTAATTGTCTTACAATTTGGACATATTTACCTGTAATTACTACTTCAAAATTTCCTTACTTGAAATCTTATAGCATGTGAATCATTAAAATATTTGAATCAGTAAATTGTTTAAAATTAAAAATAGAAACCTCATAACTGTACTGTTTGCATGTATTTGGGCGCAAATAATTTCAATTGAATGATATAACACACAAATATTATTTTTTGGGCCAAAATACTTGCAAATATGAAAATTTAACATTCTTCTAAACATTTCAACGTTTTCTTAGAAATTTGATCTTGAGATAAAATTTGGTACAGTTCAGATACTCCCACTTCTCAAGACATGAGGAGTTGGAATTAGTAATAATGATGTCGAATAAAGTGTTTGTAATTAATGTCTCCACAATGTGTAATTAGGTCTTGTTTTAATACGCATGAACAAAGCCGGTGTAGTAGGATGAAAATACTACCCTTCAAAAATACTACCTTAGTATTCTCATCCTAGGTATAAAATACTACGGTAGTATTTTTATCCTAGGTTGAATATACCATTCGCTTGGCAAAAGAATACTACCGTAGTATTTCATTACAAATCTATGGCACTAAACTCAATGCCTTAGGATGAAAATACTACACTTGGGGGAAATATACTACAGTCGTATTTCTCAACTAGGATGAAAATAGTACTAATATTATATTAAAAATCTATGGTGTCCTATTCTATGGCAAATTTGATCTCTGGTGACCTGGGTCAAGATCGCCCTCTGACACCCACTTTTTATTACATTTATCCACGCTTCAGACCATTCTGAGCAATTTTAAACATTTGACCTCTGGTGACCTGCGTCAGAGGTCAGCTGGCAGGGTCATATAAATATATAAAAGGGTTAGAAACTCACCAACAAAAAATGCTGAACCCCTATTCAATTTAACATCCCTGGAAGGAGTGATAATATCACTAACTAATAATATCCTTTACTCGAGTTAGCTAAACTCACGAGCATAGAAAAGACCCTGATCAGGATCCGTAAGGATGTGTCCGTCCGTGAAGAGCCGTAGAGATTCCCCCAAAGATCTAGCGAAGATCCTCAAGGATTCATCCAAAGATTTGATAAGGATCCGACCTAAGATCCTGTAAAGTCCTAGTAACGCAGTGCCGATGCCGACCAGCACATATAAAAACACCGAATCCGGTTTCGTTTCACCCTGAACTTCAACCCAACTACGCAGTCAGCTACTCTGCTCTTTTCACTTCACCTTTCAAGTTCCTGAATATCGGAACCGAAGTTGTTGGTTCCAGGTAATCCAGCTTTGGAATGTATGGAATATGCACCTAAAGTAGAACATGCAGAATAAGATGTACCTTAGGGATTTTACCTTGATGAATTTGTAGTCAAAGAAATAAATTGAATCCATCCCTTAATAACGACGAAGAGGCGAGAGTTCATTTTTTTCACTTCCCACTACCTTCGCGTTTAGACTAAATATATTTCTTGGCCTCATGCCAATTTCCCGGGTGCACAAATCAGAGGGGACAAGGGAACGTGTGGAGCAATCGATCTACTAAGCCAAGTTCGGCTCCGAAACTCCGAATCGGGAACTTTACGGTCGCTCTCTTTCACCCTCCCTCGTGTAACTCTAAAGTGCCTGAGAAATTTGCCAACGACGTTCTCCACAAATCAACCGCGGACAGCCTGGCTAAAACACGAATAAAATTACTGATTGTGTTCCTTCTGAGTGATGGTGATTTGGAGTCATTGGCTGGTGGACGTGGATTTTGAAAAATGCAGTGCAGTAGAGTCTCCAACTTCGTCACCCTCTTCATCTTTTCCACAGTTTTCTTTGTCAATTATGGAGTTGCCCAAGTATGTTATTAATTATAATGTCAAAATCAAAATTTTAAAATGTTGCGTGAACTTGACCATTTTCCGTCAATATATTTTCTTAGAGAAATTTTGAATTAGGGTGGTTCAAATTATTCAAATATTTCAATTCATTAGGCTAGCCAAGTACGTAGCCCGTTTTCTCCGACCCCGTACCTGGTACATAGAATTAGAAATTCTGGCAAAACTTGCTGATTATTCTTCAAAGGATCAAAGGTACAAATTCGTGTAGCCATTGCCCACTGCTCATATACATCATGAAAGACAATAGTCCGTACTGTAAATTGGACAATGATGGTATCAAATGACCATTTGCCAATTATATTTATTTTACACTGCAAAATATATAATAGATAAATTGTTTGACTATTCAATATGAATTGGACAATTAATGAATTTCTTCATTTCTCTCTTTAGGGTCAGTATGAGGACAATCGATGTGTTTGCTTGTGCCCCGACCCACAAATCGAAAATAATAATACGACCAAGCCAGCTCGTAAAGAGTATATCGACCCACAGGTCCCAAGGAGCCAATGGTAATTTATAAATTTGTTTTCATGTAGTTATTATGTGTTGCGTAAGCAAGACATTATGTAAATCTGTTGTCTGTCCGTCCGTCCGTCCGTCCACACTTTTCATGCAGTAAACGTTGACGGATTTCAACAAAATGTAAATTTTGTGACTTTCAAACTTTCGTTTGGGTAGGTAGACAACATAAGGTCACAAGAATCAGGAAGTGTTAATATGACCTCGCCAGGTGGCCTCCGAGGTCTCCAGGAGTCACACGCAGTAAATGTTGACGGATTTCAACGAAATCTGCAGGGAAGCTACATTAGGTCACAAGAATCATCAACTGCTAATATGACCACGCCAGCTGACCTCTGAGGTTACATGAGGTCACACAGTAAATGTTGACGAATTTCAAAGAAATTTACAGGGTTAGTAGTTCACAAGTATCACCAAATGTTTATATGACCTCGTCAGGTGACCTCTGACCCAAGCACAGAGTTCAAATTTCCAATATTGTTTATTATGGTCTAAAACGTGCATAAGTGCAATAAAAAGTGGGTATCAGAAGGTGACCTCGATCCAGGTCGCCAGATATCAAGCAGTGAATGTTGACGGATTTTAACGAAATTTACAGGGTAGGTACACAAGGTCACAAGGATTCCCCTAGACCTCCTCCTTAACATACATACAAGGTCACAAGGATCACCTGGTGTTAACACGACCTCGTCAGGTGACCTTTGACCCACGTCACCAGAGGCAAAATTCTAAAACTTGCTCGGAAGAGTCTGAAACGTGCATACATGCATTAAAAGTGTGTGTTAGAAGGTGACCTCGACCCAGGTCAAAAATCTAGCTGTCTAGCTACCTAGCAACCTAGCAATCTCGCTATCTAGCCATTTAGCTATATAGCTATATAGCAATCTAGATATCAAGCTATCTAACAACGTTGCAATGTAGCTATACGCAGTATCTATGTCTCGAGTCGCAACACATATCTACTCGGTCTTACAGAGCGTTTATTTCCGGAATTTGATGTTTGAGTTCAGAAATAACTAAAGAAAATCCGCCTTAACAGTGTCAAATTTTACCACAAAATGCTGTACAACATTCGTTTATTCTTTCAATTATTTTTATTCTCGTCCAGCTAGAATTCTGTAGTCTAATTTTATTTCCAATTCCTCTGCAACATCTGCGACTAGAAGGCATAGTTTCATAAATCCAATTAGATCGTGAATCTCAATCTTATCATAAATTATTTTGCAAACTCATGACAAAGATACGTATTATTACGTATGTGTCGTGTCAGTCGATCGCAGCTTGGTGGACGAGTTTGTCTGGTTGTCATTGCCACGACATGATTGGACCCTTTATGCAGACATGGTTTTGGAAATATTTCCTTCACTGGAATTGAAGCACACTAATGTTTGACCAAATGTATCGGTACTAATGGGAGTATTCATTTAATATAAATGTCCTAATGATATTAATATTTGTTTCATTTTAGCACATGTGTTGCAGTCGTGTTGCCCAAAGTAAGAAGCATTCTGAATGGGAAAGGAGAAGCAGAATTTTGTACCAAATGTGACTGCAAACATGAGAGTGTAAATATAACCATGATTACGGTACGTAGTAATACCCGTTCGACATACACATATGGATTTATATAAATTATAATCTTGTCTGTGCCTTAGGGAATATATGATTCATGTTTTTTCAATGAACAGGTGGTAGTGATTATCGTGATTTTGATTGTTTCGCTTCTCATGATCTACATGTTATTCCTAATGTGCTTGGGCTTGGACCCACTGTTACGTAAACGGGTCAAGAAGACTGCTGATACGGAGCGCACAAATGAAATTGTGAGTGAAATATTAATTTGTCTAAATAATTTTGAAAATTTTGCTTAAGTAAAGGCATCCTACGAATATTATATTATACATTGAATATATGGTCCTCTTGTCTACAACAGTTTATTCTGAAAAGATTGATCAAATAAAAAAATCCTTTGTCTATCTATCTATTGTTATCCTCATCAGCAAAAGTGGCTGACATTCTTCTGCTACTTGTCTAGTCAAGTTAATCTGACCATTCAATAATATCACTGACTAAGTTTTTGACCAACATGAGATAATTCGTAACATGCGGATATTTGAATTAAAACCAGTAATACGGTTTTTTTTTATCAAGAACAGATAAATGGAAGCATGGATAGGACAAGGTTCTGCCCGACATCAGAAGTACAAGGTGATAATTAATTTCTTCTGTCGATATCAAAATTCGGCGTATAAGAAAAATTAAGACCAGTTCGGAATTTCATGTTTACATTACATTACATTAATTTCATCTTCGTTTCCTGTATGATTAGTCAAGCGTGTACAGGTCAACGCGGAGTGCTTAAAATAAATGTATTGTTGTGTAATATTTAATCCCGTACGTCGAATCTAATTGACACATGAATGAAAAAAATTATTTTCATGTTAATGACAACATTTAAGTTATACTTTTGCATTATGTGCAATATGCTTATTGAATGAGAATCTGACCAGGCACAGGAAAAACTGACTCACGCGTTAAAAACTAAAAACACGTTACTTATTTTTATGTTGACACACTCTTGAAGAGATGAATGAGGTTTACGTTGAAGGTTAAATGTATGAATTTTATTCGGACTATGAAATAAATGCATCCGACTACGAAAATTATAATATTATATACAAATCAAGTCTTGCATGGTTCATGCTGAACACGAACTCTTCCAACTGTTCCGACTCATGAATCACTTTCATTTCAAAATAATTGCGAGTCAGAATTTAGGTGAACCATACCGTAATGCTTATAATATTAACTGGACGCCTTATGGAAAAGTTATTCATGGAAAACACGTACTTTTTTGAATTTTTGTTGACAAATTTTTATATCTAAATGAAATATTGCCCACAGAAAGTCACAAAAAATTGGACACAATAAAAAATAATGATCTATCTAAGCTCACAAGTCTACCTTAGCGTATCTCTTTTTAAATATGGTCTAACAATTTGAAATACGAGAGTAGACTAGATAGTCCAAAAACTCCGATTTCCGACACTACATAATTGTGCTCGTGTGAGAAAACTAGTAAATACTAACGGAAGGTTGAAGGTTCGAAATTTAGCTATTGAGGTGGATTTATCGAAAAGTAGTGTGGAAAGAATTTTGACTAAAGAACTTTTACTGAGGTAAATTTGTACCATATGGGCGCCTTGACTGCTCTGGATGAACATACAACCGGAGCAAAAAAAATTGTATCCCGGATTATGAAAACTCATAATACTTGGGTTCACCTCTATGATCCCGACCGAGTCGAAACAAGATTCCATTATCGAAACAAAAGTCATATACTCCATCACAGGCAGAAAATTTCTCCACGCCGGCCTGCCATGTTGTAGTTTCCATTTTTTTCACGGACTGGAACGGTGTTCATCTAATCGATATTTTACACCATCAAAATATTGCACCGCTAACCTTCCTTGTTTCTATTCGTCTGATTTATCTCGAACCATGTCGCGGAAAGCTGTGTCTGGGAATTGAAACGACTTTATATGTATTTTAGAAATCATTCATAATAAGTAATTGGTAATTTTCGATTTACCAATCGTTCTAACTTATTATCGAGTCCGTAAGCTGGACACACCTCTCGCTAGTTTACTAAATCTAATTATTTCGCAACTCAATATTTTTAATAAAATTTGACTTGTAGAGCTTCGGTTGGTCAGAATAGTCTGAAATTATAACGCCTTGGCAGCTAATGCAACAATTGATTCAACTGGTAAAGTGAATGTTTCCAAATTCTCAGCACTATCAGATGTTAGGTTAAAATATTAATGGATCACGTGCTTATGCATTTCTTTGAAGCCAGTGGTAATGAGCACAATCGCACCAAATTAGGGCAAATTAGCCTGCCTTTCTGTATTAATGAGTTCTGGCTTTTCTGGTAATGGTTGTAACTGACGTTCAGCTGTTAGGTGGTGGACGTGACTTAGCCGAGACGGCATATGTATTCGGTATGTCATAACGACGCTCTGTATATATATTGGAAGAATTAAAGAGTGATTTAATTGAATGATTCAATACCTGGCTTTACTGGATGGAGAGTGTTTTTGCCCATAATTACCACGACGGGTCCGAATGTTGACAACAGGGTGACCCAAAATTGCGTAATAAATACAAATAACTGACTACAATTTGTTTGCTCATACTACCGACTGTTGAATGTTGGGCCGTACGTACGTATTGGATACAAGAATAAGAAAAGTTCAAGACTTTGAGGGAATTCTACACCTAATTCAGAGGCGAGTACTGATTGTGTTTATGAGGCGTGGAAAAACATGCAAACGAGGAATGAATTAGGATGATAATAACATGTACTTACATTTGTTGCATACGAACTGATCTGAAGACCCAACTCCTATTCTTTCGAAAATCAGTTACATCTCGGGTACTTCCCTCGTCAGTAAACAAATGCATGGATTTGTAATAAGGATTAAATAAAAATGAAGGGAGTATTGGGATAAGGCATTCAATTCGGTCACCAGAACAATAGGTTTCTCACATCACTCGTAAGAGAATGTAAAAATCCACATTCTTCATGCATATAGTACGACACATGCCTGAAAATGCTTCCAGCTCGAGGTTAATTGAAATCAATTAAAAAATTTCTGAATTGTCCGGGCAAAGAATTTTTTTAACGTGTTCGTTCAATTTCCGCACTCTAATTTTCTCATAATTTTCCTTCTTTGGCATTCACCACACATAAAGCAAACACATGCCTGCTAATTTTCGCAGTTCGTGGTTAATTTAAACCAATTGAAAGAATCAGTGCCATGACAAATACAAATTGTGGTTAGCATCATATGAAATCAAACTCTGCAAACCTTTATAATTTTTTTTGCAACAAACTTGTTTGGTTCTCGTCTCACGTAATGAAAATATATTTAATTGCCTTCACAATCCCAATTCTGACCAATTTTGTACCCTTATCCTACAAGTCCATTATAAATGTCCTCGACAAAACATTACAACGATGGCGGAATTGTTTTTAGCGTCTCCGCTAAATTGTCTCATTCTAATAATTATGTTACATGGATTTAAGTTTGGATCTACGAATAACTCAACTCAAGATCAACAGTGTGAAGGTTTGAAAGTCGTAAGTCTGTCTTACTTATTTGGTAGCGACCAGTCTACACAGCGCAGTGTAGAGGTGGGAAAGGGTCGGCTTTTCCCGGCCCGGCCCGGCCCTCGTGTCCGAATAATTTGTCGGCCCGGCCCTTTGCGGTTACACCAAATTCTCGACCCGGCCCGGCCCCTTTCTAGGGCCGGCCCGGCCTTTATACATCTCTACCCCATATTAGTGCTTATTAGTCTTTTTATTTTAACGTCAAAATATTTTATTATCATTACCGTCTTGGCCCGGCCCGGGCCTTGTATCGGGAATATTCGTCGGCCCGGTCCGGCCCTTGACAGTTATGCCCACTTTTCGGTCCGGAGCTTCTCCACCTCTAGCGCAGTGGTACAGCGCGCTGATGAAATACTCAATTTTTCAATGTTTCAGGTGTTCTTTCAAACTATTGTTTGCAGGCAATGGGCTAATTTTTTCCGAGGTGGGCGCGACGGGGCTGGCCATGAACGTAGAGAATGACTGACTGACATATGCACAATTGGGCAACGTCAAAGCAATGCTTAGGTACGCGTATCCCCTAGGGAATCAAAACCGTGTCCGGACATTATCTCAGAAACTAAGAGCTAATTGAGAAAATATATAAAATACAAAAAATGGGGCGTCAAAAAACGAAGAGACAGTCATGGGTTTTAAGTTTTTTTCATGTTTATGAATCTTACAGCCACTGTTCAAAGACCATGTTTTTCGCCTTGTTGAGGCTGAAGGAGGAAAAGTATTTGGCTTATTTATTTTCTCATTTAAAATTAGACTTCATTGCGGAAATTTTGAGCCATGTTGCAGCATTGTGGGATTTACCGACGCTTCACTGTGATATATTGAAGATACACATTTCAACGTCCCTCTCACAACATTATATATTAACCCTTGTATACACGTCAGCACTCCAGTAAGGGTTAAGTGGAGAGTATGAAGAAAGGAGAGGCGGGGGAAATTGTATTTTGAGAATTTTAAAAAAATTAATATTTTTTAAACATTCGTACACTTTGGCAAGGGTTAAGTTTGTAAGTTTGGAAAGGTCAGATGAGTGGATGTGTTTTTCTAAATTTTGAAAAAATATTAAAAAATAAGTTTGAAAAATAATCAGGTTAGAAACATTCGAAAAAAAGTTAACAGTTTAAAAAATTCGAAAATCCTCACTTATTTCCATGGAGTGCTAGAACGCGAGGGCATTGGATCGGATGGGGAGACGCGCGGGGTTCGTATTAAGCCATGACGATAATATGTATTTTTATTTATCCCAGCTCCCATGGCGAAAAAAATATTTCCACTCAAATAAACGAAATAAAAAATATATGTTTAGAAAAGGTGTCATCCCTAGGTGGACGTCGTCATATTGCTTAATGTGTGAATTGATAATATATGAAAATGACGTCCATTTGTCCATATTGCAAAAAAAAACATCGGTACTGTACACCATAGTGGTTCATAAATTAGCCACGCTGTGGTTAATTAGAGGCTTTCTTTAAAGAAATTGATCAGATTTGTTATGATTGATTCGAACCCCGGTTGAGACGGGGACCGATTCCCCAAAGTCTCCTGTATAATTCGAATACTTTTTTTTTAATGTAGACGACCGTGGAACGATATCTATATATGGATGATGTGAATGTCACGCATTTGAGTCCGGCCAACTGTGATGAAGATTCTTCAGGTGTGATAGACATAACAGCAATTCCGAATATTACCGGTTACGGTCGCTTGGAATTAGAAAGATTTGAATTGAAATGGAATCAAGAGGACGGTCAACCGCTACTGCTGAATAATCTGGAATTCCTTATATTGAAGAACTGTACCCTGAATCCTCTTTCAATTCAGTTCACTGAAAACTTAAAAATTTTACGGATGTATCACTCGCGATTAATTGACGACGGTACGTTGGAAGATTTATTAAAAACAGCATCTCAAATTGAAGTACTTCAACTTACGGGAATTTGGTATGAGACTGCAATTGAAGATCGAGCGATATTCCTCAAAAGTTTGAAAAGTCTTTCTCTCATTGATGGATGGCCTGACGACAAACCTACTCCGCTCCCGTTTCGATTCAGCGACTCTCTAGAATCTCTCAGCTTGACCATAATGAACATCACGGTTGGAAATCTAAGAAGCTTATTCGAATCGGCAACACAATTGAGAGAAGTTGAAGTTTGGTCAGTCCAAGTGAGATCTGAGAGTTCAGGAACTAAACCACTAGTGTCGGACAACGTAGCCGATGCTGACTACATCAGAAGCAGAAATAATCCAAACTCTATGGCGTTCGGTAAAACAAAAATTATTCTGAATTAGCGATATGAAATTGATAAATGAAACTTTAATATAGATCTGTTGCGAAATGTGACTGGTCTTGAGAACTTTTCCATGGGACACATGGGTGAAGTGGATTTGACAAGTTTACCATCTGCCGAGCTCATCAACTTGGATATCTACAATTCCAACATTTATAAATCAGCTCCGGTTATATTTGATGAGCCGGACAGCGGACTTATGGGTTTTCCAATGACGGACAATCCGACCATTTTTATGACGACTTTGATGTCATGTTTCCAAAAATACGGTAAGATCGAGCATAGAAAAGGTAGATCAATATATGTATGTATAAGTGCCGCACAAGTGGATTTAGTAATCCAGAATTAATTATCTCATGAATCGTAGATCTTTTAGCACTGGACCCAGGTTCGTAACAAGTCCCAGCCAAGTTCTTGCTCTCTTCCGTAGTTCCGCAACCAAACTCGAATTCTCTTTTGACTTCCAACCTCAAATCAAACTAAAAATTGGGACGGAACAGTAGAAGACATAAAACGACCAGAAGGAAAACCAATCGTTTACATCTACGTTGCCATTCTGTCGGCTCTAATCTGTGTCGGAATATTTGGAAATATTCTAAGTACAATCATTTTGGTGAGAAGGGGATTGGAAAACTCAGCCGAAATCGTCAGTTATTTTTTAGAACGTTTGTAGAGTCAGGGAGAAAGGCAGAATGGTTTCGTACTGACGAGTACTCTTGGATAGCGGAGCAGAATTGTGTGCAAGTCTTCCTCGTTTATCCGCTCAATAAAACAGGTCAGACGAGAGCTCACTCTAAAGAAAATGCCTTTGGAAAAGGGGAGTTCCTCAGATGGTGGGTCACTCAAAAGAGAGAAATACAAAAAATCACACGCTCGGGTCTGAAGTCGATTTTGTCGAGTCGAGATCCTCGGTGGATTTTTTTTATTTCCCTTTCGAGTCATCCACCCACCGAGGAACTCTCCTTTTCCAAAGGCACTTTTTTATTTCATTGTCTTGAGTGATTATTTCTTTTTGCCATCGTGACCCATGACCCATAGCACCCGCGGTCAGCACATCCGAAGTGAGCTCTCACCCGGGTTTACTCTTGAACAACAAACGAGATGTCTCTCGAAATTTTAAACTATTTCTTTTCGAATTTTAAGTTCTCAAATTTTCGGAATGTTTTAAACATGATATTTTTTCAAACTATATTTTCTTTCTAAATTTCAAAATTTCCGAAAACATATCTTCTCCTGTGCCCTACCTCTACTGCGATCCGCTCAGCCCTTGTCGAGGCAGGAATGCTTGAAGGGCGTCCTGAAAGTACGTTCCTCATGCGTAAGGTTTAATGCGTTATAGAAATAGGCATTCAAATTTACAGTTTCAAAAAATCACAACGAAGGGTTGACGGGTTGAGAAACTCCAGAGGACTGGGGCTAGGCTCAAAATTTTTGCATTGAAATCACAGAGGTAACTTTGGTCAAATTTGCGATCCCGATCCGATCCCGATCCCAGTCTAAACCGTAGCGATCCGATCCCACTGCGATCCCAATCCCAATCCAATCGGTTGCGATCCCGATCCCAATGCTAGGGTTTTTTGAAAATCCCGAATTTTAATCCATGGGATTGATCCCACGGGATCGCCGGTCCCAAAAGTTGCACATGTGATTGAAATGAATTTTCAAATATAAAAATAAAAATGCCAAAATTCTTTCCTCCTTCTGCCACAAAAACTGGATAAACAAAATATGGTCTTGAGCAAAAAAAGTCGATTTCTACGGCTGTAGCTTTTTCTAATTAGGGAAATACTGTAAAAACATTACGCTAATCCCTTGGTTTTTTGACTGTAAGTTTTATTGTTCTTAAGTTTTTCCCCAAGAATGGTAAGAATTTGATATATGATGCCCAAAAGGTTTTCCAAGGGGGCTCAAATGCACTCCTTAGCGTCAGCTGTGGAGTACAAGTGTCGTGTGTACCGGAAAGCCGTTCTCCACGTTCATTGGCAGTCCCGTTGCTCCCACGTAAGAAAAAAAGACTGTGGTTTATCATTAAAAAAGATTTCTGCAATGATAACTTTAAATTAATTACAAAGTAATCAATAATCTTGTACTTAATTGCGCTTGGTCGAAACTTATGAATTGCTCACCCCTCGCAATTATTTAATATTGTCATATTTTCTCATATGTATTTTTTTGCTTCAGGTTACACCGGCTCCGTGTATTCGACAGTCCTAATTTCGCTGGAACGTTTTGTAGCCATTTGTTGGCCGCTAAAATCTAAAACCCTTCTTTGCCGGAGAAATTCAAAAATGGCCCTATTGTCCATAATCTCAATTTCAACGGCAATAAACCTTCCCAGATGGATCGAATCTTACGAATGGGACTACTATGATCCTGACTCCCGTTCCTGGAATGAATATTATCGACCAACATTCATGCGAATGCAAATGTACAGGACAATTTATCACGGCTTTCTTTGGGCTATTCTCATGTACATTCTTCCATTTCTTTTCGTCGGATATTTCAACTTCAAAATTCTGCAACATGTACGTCATTAACACACTAAACACTTATAAGTGACGTTACGTTATTACCTACTTTTTAGTAACTTTTAAAAATCTTATTGTTTCTTGATTCATTAGATTCGAATTCCGAGAAGGATTCGAGAGTCGTTACAACAAACGAATGTGACATCAGCCGGCGTCACGGAATCCGTTGGAATTACAAAAGTACTATTATGTGTAGTTGGCGTGTTTGTTGTGTGCAATGTTGTGCACATTGGGATAGTGGCTTATTTCTTCACAAATTACAAAAATATCGAATTGTCAACCATAGAAGCAATTTCCTGCTTCCCCGTCATTGTCAACTCTTCTGTTAATTTTATAATTTATATTTTACTGGGGAAAACACTGAGGGCAGAATTTATGAAACTCATTCCACAATGCGTACAAATTTATTTTGACAGAGAGAGGGTTACTAAAATTCCAGGTGCAAATTTATCCTTGGAAACTATTGACAGTGCAAAACGTACTGTGACATCGTAGGCAATCCCTAGCTTTGTAATATTGCGTGAAGTACACGTTTGGCTCAATAAACTCAATAAACAAACTTTAAAGTAGACTTCGCCTCGGTTTTTGTTATCATTGAATTTTTCAACTGCAGTTCTAAGATTTCATTACAGCATTTCAATTCATCCTAGCCTAGACTATACTAGCCTTGAAAAAAGTCGTTCCGCTGCCGCCTGTGTCGCGAAAAGTTGATCCCTTCGTCCAATCAACTTCTTCCCCTACCAGTTTTGCCTGTGCTCAACGCCCACCCTCGGAGTTCAAGTTCAATGTCTATCTTCTCATCTTGACTTTGACCGCAGGCAAAAACGCTTGAGGAAAAATTTGCATTTTTCGACGAAGAAACTTTTGTAGGGCTCGTTTTTGAGGTTAAGATGTCGCGAGCTTTTGTGACCCCTGGTGGTAGCCCAAAGTTTTTTTTTGGGCTTAAGTCCTTAACAAAAAGTCTTCAGGGCACCACCAACACCTACCTGTGCACAGAATTAGGGCACAATCGCCGGGGAGCCGCCGACGCAAGTACTTGCGACGATCTCCTTTTGATTCACGATTATATTCAGGTGGGATCCCAAAGGTTATGAACCACCCTGTATGTATCCAATTGTAATTATTTTTCTTAATTGGTATGAAACTAAACAAGAATGTTCTTGATACCTTGCATCTCTTGTGTTGGTGTAAGAAGAGTTTATCCGAAATTCTGACATAAGCATAGAACTGCTAGGGAACCGTTGCTAGGGTGGCCAAACATACTATACTGAAATGGTTTTGTTGGAAGCCCACTGTTACGGTCACAAAAGAATAAGCATTTTTTTAAAAAAACGTGTAAAAGATCTGTGTTTAAAAAAAATTGTGTGAGATATCCCATGGAACTTTCACCAAATCTGATCTCAGGACCCAAACTTTCAATGAAAATTCAAAAAATTTTCTCAGAAAACTTTTGAAATGTCTAAAATAATAAATTGGAACATCGATAATCTCACAACTTTGAGAGTACTTTGGCACAGAAATTAATTCCAATTCAATGTTATACTTCTGGGCCAACATTTCCAACTGGAATTATTAAAAAAATAATTCCAATTTAGAACCACATAGTCAAAGCCTGTCCTGATAGTGATTCTTCGAGTGAGCTCATTTTTCGGAGCTGTTCGTTAGGGATTGGGATCCCAGGACGGAACAATTTTATCCAACACAATCTCATTTACGAATCATGATGAATCCCGGGATTACAATGGCCATGCCTTGTTTCTGCTTCACCATCGGCCTCATTTTCGGACTTGATACTTGGATTTACAACCGTTTGAAATGGTCATCCTCAACACTGTCATTCTTCTCTGTGGAGTCATCGCCTCTTGCCCTCTTCTTGCCTCAAACCTTGCCCTAGATGAAGGGAGACGTCTTTGGAACACATTATTAAGTCGTGCGACGTAATATACGGAGTAAATGACTTATTGCGGATGCCCAGTCCGTCTGTCTGTCTGTCCG
>JAQGCA010002066.1:0-14960 GCA_034698945.1 Protaphorura quadriocellata | reverse complement strand
ACATCTACGTGTGAATTTGAAACTCCGGGTTGGCTAGCCCCAGATTTTGACAAGAATACGAGGGACTCTTTACGGTATTTGGCGGGATATATTGCATGGAAATTAAAGAAGCACGGAAAGGGCATATTTGGCACACCAACAGATTTAGTGCCGCTTGCGGATTTAGCAATGGATGGTTGGATTGAGCGTTTGACACGAGGAGGACTTCTGCTTCCAACTTCAGAGATTCAACAAATGGTTGAAACATGTGAAGTAGAATTTCTACGACTTTTCGATAACTTGAAGGCGGGGCAAAGCATTTCATTCAGATTACTCAGTAGTATTATGTCCAAACACCCTGATTTCAATTGTGATGTTGTAAAAGAATTCTTACACACGCGCAGCAAAATTAAAATTCGTGAGCTAAACATTAAGGCCGCGCAGAAACAGGTGAAGAATACGGCAAAAAATAAGCAGTTCATTAAAAGTCAATCTCGCAATTGTTAATGTAGTGGGAGCTAAATATTTGTAACCGCAAAGATTCATTTTGAATAAATAAAAAGTAAAAAAAGTGTTTTTATGCAGTCTGAATGTATGTACTCAATGACCACTTCACATTATTTACCTGCCCAACTTACGTCACGCTCGGGGGTCGGCTTCCCCGCGTACAGTTTGAAATATCAGCCCAACCTATATATGGACTCACTTGGGTAAATCAAAACAATATTGCCAGTTTTTAATTAAGTAATTGATTGCTCGCGTCCACATGATTTTGGCGTAATCTTGGCAAAACAAAATTGCAAATGGAAATATGCTAGGAAGTTTAACGCGTTTCAAGCGAACGAAACCCTACCCAAATCCCTTCCAATCGTCTAGTCCATTTCTCGTGAAAGCACCCAAGAGAGTTGTAGTTCACAACGGATTTTGAAGCGGCAACTTCATCGACTGCTTCGCTTCCTAAAAGTATTTCTGGCCCGTTAGTTAGTCCATACAATAACATACAAGAAAAACTTAAAGACAAATCATTCTTTAAAACCAGAATAAACTGAAGTCCAACATGTGAAAATATTAATGACGAGATGTCTTTGCTAATTTCTAGGGAGATTCTGGAGGACCATTGATGCTGGAAATGGATCAAGGACGGTGGACACAAATAGGAATCGTGTCATTTGGAAACCGCTGCGCCGAGCCGGGTTACCCGGGTGTCTATACGAGACTCACTCAGTTCATGCCATGGCTAGAATCTCAAAATATTTTTATTTAATAAATTGGAACTCATCATTTCAAGTATGAATGTAATATCACTAACTTATTAAATCAAAATTTTACTACAATTCTTCGCTGTATCTTCTAATATGCAATAGTCTAATTAGCTGAAATTGAATTCCGTACTCTCGCGTACAAACTTCCATACAATTCACTGAAAAATTAAAATTGAAGGTCAACACCAATTCCCACATCATTTAAATTCAATTTTCATTTATTCATCTTCAACTTAATCATATTCTCGTTAAAGTGAGTCTTTCATAATTTTTGCACATTGACTACATAAATAAGTTTTAGACACTCTCATAATATACAGACTTGCACTAGAAGGTCCGAAGTAGTCCAGCAAAGCTCAGCAACCAGGTACTAGTACAATATTTTTGAGACAATGGGATACAATTTACATCTTAATAAAACTACGACGGGACTTCAAAAACTTAAATCGGGGTTGTTGTGATTAGTCAAACGAGAACGATACCTCGGCTCAAAATTAATGGCATCTTCTTCTGGCATTTGACTTGGAAGATTTAAGTACTCCCTATTAATAAAACCAAAAATATAATAAAATAAAATAACCAAGAAACGCGCTGGCTGTAAATCATATGACTATCCAAAATAATGCGACTAAAACATGTCGAACCAACTGAAAATTGTAAAGTCGGCTCTTCTAAGGTCAACTAACCCCAACACTGCTTTTCGAAATTCTGCCCGCATATTGAACACCCTTCTGTTCAAGGATAGAGTTCTCAAATTGAACCTCATAACTGTGACCTTTTACGATTCAAAGCCACAGTCTGAGTTACAACCGGTTGCGAAATACTGTCAGCAATTTTTAACACTTTTACCATATTCACACGGCTACTGAATTCGATTAATCACAGGAAACGTGACCTACCTTTGAAACTGCTGCGAAGGAGCCCGTGCAATAGGCGAGTCAAATGCTCTATTAATATTACCCGGCTCAGATTGTGACTGACTTAAACTGACGCCAGTCTTTTGACCAAGTTTATCAGTTCCTAGTTTTAGGGATGCCTGACTAGGTGATTGACCAAAAGGAGTTCTTTCCATAATAATTTTAACCGCTCGCATGAGTAACATTTGAAGACCATATTGAAGAATAACGGCACCAAAGCCTTTGTAAAGTCCGGAGACTCCTTCTTCGTCCACCGTGGTTCGAATGCAATCCAAAACACCAGCATATGATGTAATAACGGGTGTCACTTCAATTCCGCAGTCCAAGTTGTCAATAATAGTTCGAGTCCCTTGGAGGTGCAATCTAAGTGGTTATGATAAAAATAATTTTAAATGAAAAACTGAGTCTTGATTAAAATAGATACGAACCTAGAAGCTAATAAAATAAACTTGCAATACCTGTGCAAAATAGTTTCAAGTGGAAATAAAAGGATATCCGCCACCATATGGCCGACAATTGAAGCTGACATTTCGGAGTAGAAGGAAATGCTCGTGTCCTTTGAGAGAGCACCCTAGAATATTATTTAGAAATGTCGTTAATAATTATTTGAACATAATATATGCACAGTCTTGGTGTCTGGTAAACTAGCCATTCTGTCTGAAACGAACGAAGAAAAAAACTAAGCCGTATTTTACGGCGCTTATAATCGTCAGTCCTAACCTAAATTAACGATTACACACGCTTTAATTCGATTTTGAAATACAGTTCACATTAAGTCAATTCGGAATGGAAAATGTTTCAGACTCGAAGTGTCACAGCGTGACATTGAATCCATATCTTCAATATAAATCAACGGTTGACACATTCCAATCGATCCTTCAATTCAAACCCTTCGCCTTAACTGAAAAGGCGTCAAAATTAAAAATTAACACTGGTACAACCAGGCTCTATGGTACAATAAATTGTACCAGGCAGGTTTTTAACTAAAATGGGCTTCATTCAAATTTAATTCTCTACAATTCTACAATGTTGTACAGGGTTCGCCAAACCGTATAAGTTAAACCTGATTTTATAAACAAAATTTCAAAATCATGTGTTGAAACCAAGCCTGGTACAATTGGCCCATAAAGTATTTCAGCCTGAAGATACACGTAGCCAAGCCTGTTGTACTAAACTCCACTCACAATACATAACAATGCCATTCTTAGATTCTTAGACTTGAATGTGATGATAGCACAACAATAAGCTGGCACAATCGTCCCAGGCGAGGCTATTTACAAACCTTCGCTGGTACACGTGTACCCAGCTTGGCGATGCAATTTTAAAAAGAGATTGGTCGTAGCAGTGTTAAATAATCATAATTTTGTTGCCAATTTTGGTACAAAAATGTCAACCCGGAACAATCAGTCAACAGTAATAAAATGTGAGTCCATTCGACAGCGGAGAATAATATAATTTACCTGCTTGCGTTCCTTGCTTTCTCTAACACGTTTAATAGTTGCCAAAGACACTGATCTGATTCCAGTATAGATTAGATAGGATAGAATTCCGTGAGTCACAGTCGGAACTATGAGTGAATGCAGTGGGACAAGACGACCAGTACTGGGCCTGAGAATAAAATAAGTTCAGTCTTAATGTTTTATCTTGAACCAATTGAACAAAAATGATAGACAATAGTACAATTTAACTGAAACTAATAAATGCCTCATCGGATATGAATTAAAATCTACTCACGAAAAGAGTCTCCAAATTCCTTCCCGAAAAATGTCAAAAAATCCTGTCTTTTCACTCGCTACATCACTTTGAGCTGTTTCAACCAGACTAGCCGAGTAGAATGGAGTTATTATTGCCAAGCTTAGGCTGAAAATACCAAAAACAATTGTCAGTGTAAGTCAAGTTGAAAATTACGAAATGAAAAAGGGACAAATAAAACTATAACTCACGATTTCAGTAATATATGCTGACAGACGGATTTTAAGCTGCTGTGTCTCGTGATCTCTCTACATAGAAAAACAACGAATGTTTATATTAGAGACAAAAGTAGAAACTTTACTATGTCTCCAATAATAATTCGTTAAATAATCAACAAAATCATTTAAAATAACAAAAATTCTGAGAAGGATTCAGAATTATTATTGCTTAAATCCAAGGATCACGTAGTAATTAAATACAGAATTCATTGTTGCCGCATTCATTCTGTAGACAAAAATGAATAAATTACTTTGGCCACGGTGTGACTTTGCTGGTAACGTCTTCTACCGCCATTGTCAGTCCCCGGACTAGTACAGTACTTCCTAGTCCCTTCCATATGACTCCCAGACCTTGGCGTTGACAAAGACGGAACACTGGAGAAACCAGAGTAAACGGGGATAGATGATATCGAGTTGACTCTGCATGAACCTAGATTCAAATAAAAATAAAAATAATAATTGTAGTCGAATATTTCGACAATCTGGGTTGGATTGGTATTATTCTTCAACAAAAAATTCTATATTTTATATAAAACGAATCCTTTGTCGTTATTTTCTTTGTAATGACATATTTTTTAATTTCTTTTTTTATTGGAATCTCGATTCTGAAACTTGATTAAAAGAGAATTCTTCATCTTCATCCTAGGGACTTACCTGACACTGCCGACGTAACACTAGGAAAGGATGGCTCAGTAAGTTATCTGCCACCACCATCAGAATCCCAACTCCTTTGTCGGCATAGCTTCTCATCAGCGGATCTAAAAGAATTTCAGTATATACTTTAAAATTTCTACATATTAAACCAAAAAAAAAATTAGAATTAAGAAAAACCTCTGGGAAAATTATAGGGACATTTAAACCGTTCCAAGTTCCAACACAATCTAAAATGATAAAAGATAACTTCTAATCTCGAAATCTGAGAAATGGTTGACTTTACTAGATCTGCCGTCATAAAACTTCTATTTGAGTACGATGGGATTGAACGTTTTAAATCGGTTATCTGAACACGGACAATTTATAATTCTAATTTTGAACTGTCCTTACCATCTGGAGATGCATCTTGACTCAAAACCTCAAGTGGAGGACTTGAAGAATTGAATGAAGAATTGAAAGCCGGAGGTCGGGCTCGGGGTAGTCCTCCGAATTCATGAGCATCCGACTGATACTGTGAAGCTGGTTGTGGGTAGAGTGGGTTTCCATAAATAACGGTTGGTGACTGGGGGCGATGAAAATTATTGTCCACAAAATCCTCATAAGGTGCATGGGTGTACCCTGAATAATTCTGTTGCATATCTCGATTATACTCACGAATTCCAGCCATGTTATCTTCTAAGGGTAAAACGGTCACTGCCGATGCTGGTCCTTGAGTCTCCACAAAAGATAACTGAAAAGATGAGAAAATTCAAAGTGATCGTTTACAAGAAACTTTATTGTGAATACACAGTGGTGCAGAGTTATGGCTCGTGCATGCAGACCCACTAATTTCATATTATAGTGAGGCTTGAGGTTTCAATCCCACGGGCAGACAATACATATTGGAATCTTATAACTGAAACGTTTCGTTTCCCTACTGCTAGTGATACCTTATCCAACAGTAAATGGAAAATCGACCGTATTTATTACACAATTTGATAATGTTTCAGTTTGATGATAACTTAACAAAATTACGGCGAACATTGTAAATTAAAAAATTGCATTATAGACAGTGATATAAATAAAGAAAGACTGATTAATTATGTACCTGTGAGAAATTGCTTTGCGTTGATAGATTTCTGGAGGTCGATGATGAGGAAGACGAAGGCGAGATGGAGAAAGCCACGTCCGCCTCGAATGCAGGATACACGCCAAAAATCTTGATCCCTGGCCAACTTTAAGGTCACTCAAGATCGTAGCCGACCTTGACCTTCAGACAATTATAACAGGGAATCACTAGCCAACAGATTTAGAGCATGACCTTTGACTTTGCGTTTGCCTTATAAACTAATATTTAGGAACACCTACCAGTCGAATTTCCCGCTATCCTCTATCAAAATAAATACATCACAGATTCTGAAATCCTATGTTGAAGTCACCAATAAATTCACCAATCCCACTCTGACTGCTGACGCCCTTTGAAAATTGACACCAAGATTCTTTGCTACTGAACAACCTTCACAAAAGTTGTTCAATAAGTCAGGGGCTACAATATTCAGCTAAATCCAACAGGCTTCCTTTTTAACCCATAAGGTGCGGCAAGCTGTCCTTACAAAAAATGGAGAAAATCTTCTACTCGAAAGTCTCGATCCGATTTTCTCGTCGGAAGTTTTTAGTTTCCGGTGAATGTAAATGACTTCCGCTTCTCCAGGAAGCATATAAGTTCGAAATTACGCTGCGGGATCTCAAAATCTGCACGCAAGAGAGAATTCGATTTTATTTGGGAAACAATTGAAAGACGCTTTGCGCTTGCTTGCCTAACAAAATCCAAAACATTTTTAACGAAATAATTCATTCCGTGGTTTAAAGGATAACAATCCCAATTGTATCTCAGCATCTCCATCTTGTATCTGATTACATTAAAAATAGTTACAGATTCTTACCATATTGTACACAACAGTTTTGCCCATACATAAACTATACAAAAATTAGTTTACAGTAATTTAATTAAATCCTTGAAATGTAAGACGTAAGTTTGTTAATAAAAATCTCCAAGTTTCTATCAAAATAAAATTGACATTCCTTTCTTCATATTGTGCCTTGTCATGGTGGTTGTTGTGATTGTGACTGTGACGAATTGGAAACTCGGACTCCGTCGACTATGACTACTTTTTTATTTTGTTTCCCATATTTAAAACCCATTCTGTGTAACACTCTTCGAAAACTAGTACGACTTCCAACAAAATTTATTTTCTCTCTGGCCGAAGCTAGAAGGGCAGGAACAGTTGTGGCGATCCTTAAATAGAAATAAAGTGCTTTACATGAAAACTAGATCTCTCAACTGAAAAGAAATATTGTTAATATCGTGTTGATACAACTCACCCATTACTCATCATTTCCTGCAGCATTCCACGTAGGACTTGCTCCTGCGTCTCATCAACTTTGTCTAGAACCCTTTTAATCTTTGCCCGTCTTTTTCCTGGAACTTCAAGCCGCCCAGATTTGTATCTCTTTCGAATTTTTCCAATCACACTGGAACTAACATTAAGACATCGCCCTGCCTTTTCTTGAGGAGTCCCAATTCTATCTAAAGCATAAACGTCTCCCTTATTCCTTTTAAAAAAGTCGTAAACGTTCAAAATTAGCTTCTGAGCTTGGACAGTAAAACTTTGACCGGCGTAACTGAACGGGAGATCCATCAGGTCAATGTTTCGAATTTTACCGTCGGTGCCACATTTCTTTTTTCGAATAGGCGAATCATTAATGTCATCAATTTCGGTATTATTAGTAGTCGACGACGATGTTGGCTCATGCTCAACTTGACCTTGATTGTTGAGAATGTCATGGCCTCCCGCGCCGGTCATGATTAAAATAGGTTTGCGGTCGACTTGACCAGAAAAACCTGGATCACTTGTCAATATCTCATCACATTCCATTGGCTGAGTGGTCAATTCTACCTCTACCTCCGACGTCGTATCTTGAACTTCACCAATAAACCTGTTTCTTCCGACAACTTCCCCGTAGTCATGTTCATTCAGAACCTCGGATTCCGTGATTAGGTTTTCTCCAGTTGAATTGTTTTGATTCTGTTCTATTCCATCATGAATTTGCATTTCCATCTGAACACCATCGACCTCGATAATAGTTCCTCCTCCAGTCATCACTCTCACAGTTTCCACAGAATCGTCGATAGTCATTCCTGGTTCACACGGAGTGACGACATTGATCATTTCTCCAGTCTCTTCATCCAGTACGGATGAAATGACATACATTGTTCCAGACTCTTCCACAATTTGCAAGTCAATCCCTCGTTCCTGCATTGTAATTTCTTCGGGTATGGCAACAGATTCGTTCTCTTCTTCCACGGTGACAGGAACTGCTTGTGGAGAAGTTGACATTGCGGACAAAATTTGGGTTTCTTCACCTTGAATTCCCCCTGCAATTGCGTCCAGGCATGAGTCTTGAACGATCTGAGTTTCCATTTGTCGATGTGCCAGAACTTCTTCTTCCATTACTTCAAACAATTTCAATGTTCAGCTTGGTATATCGTCTCCGGACCGGATTATACAGATTTCGAATGTCCTGTTCTTCTGTATGAACATAAAGTGAACGAACAGTACCGTTAATTTTGAATACAAATATTTAAGGGCGACTACTGATAAGGACGGTCGACCGTCAATCCCCTTTGAGATTCAAATGTTAAGAAATATAACTTTTAGCACTCCTACAATTCAAAATTATTGTAAACACTACTTTTAAGTTTTAAGTTTAACATTTTACAGTTCGAAATATATGACAAACCAAAATCACAATTTTTCAAATTCGAGACACAATAAGACACAATTATGAATCAGGAAAAATCCAATCATAAACAAAAATTCCAAAAAAGTATTAAAAAAACTTACCAAATTATGCTTTTCAGATTTTTGCGATATTTGAAGTTTTTGTGATTTATACTTTTTGATGTTTCAAAACAACTACTCAAAATTCGCGCGAACAAATCTATGCACTGTTCCTGGAAATTATCATCGAACTGCAATTCAAGCCGCGCGAGTCTGAATTTGAATTCAAAAGATTTCTTTCCAAAAAAAAGAAAGTTTGTTTTTGTTTCGATATTTTCATTCTTCTGTCTGTGATCATGAATCCGATTGCCGATTAATCAGTGACAAGTATATTCGGTGAAGATTGAGTTTAGGAGCAAGGTTTTTATCGACGTGACACTGACTGCCAAGTAAGAAAAACTGTCAATCCTAGACTTGTTGTTCAAACTTCAAACACTTAATTTATAGACATCCAATTTATTGTTTTGATTTATGTCCAGTTAATTAGTTTGGACAAGTTCTAAAAATTAACTAATTATGTCGAATTAAATTAAATTAGTGTTTTCTGACAAGTGTCCAGTCTACCTGTGCGACAGTCGTATCATTGTTAATGTTAATGTACAGTTGAGAAGTTCTATAGATTTTAATTCGCGATAATTTGACAACTTCTCATTAAGAAAGGGTTGTCAAGTTACGTTGGATTTCCATACTGGAAAATAAAATAAAAATCAATTTTATTTGTTAACAGGCAGAAGTCACAGTTTTCGGGCTTTTATCATTTAGACAACTGGTTTTGAGAGTACACGGAGTAGTGACATTCTTGGCATTTCATGATGGAGTACGTAGAATTACCTCTTACAAAAAGGAAGTTTGACATGCTTGCTTACACTGGTGAAGATAAGATTCAAGAAGGAATTCGAATTCTCAAACGTTATATAAAAAAGGATCTTACAGAGTTTGACTTACGACAAGTCCGCATGGTAGTAGTCCGTTTGAATATTTCCTATCGGAAAAGGTGGCACGCGGCAGGTAGTAAAAAGGACAGGTTCGAAAAAAACAATGGCAGTTGGCTTGACACGTCATTTACTGTCCCGTCAAATTTATTACGCTCAGAAGAGGAGGAGGAGAAAAGGGCAGCGGCTCGTGCTAATCGAACACTTCCTTATAAAGAAAAAGGTATTCGATCAAAACAGAGGGAAATTGCTAAAATTTCTGATGCTCAATCTGAGAATATGGAAACGGAGGCTTTGCTGAAAGCTACGAGTAGAACCATGAGAAAAAGAGGGCATACTGACATTGCAGACCTCATTGCGGAAATGACCAAAAGTCCGGAGCGACCTGCAGAGATGAAACGCAAAGTCTTTGATCGTCCAAAACCACAGAAGCCCTTCAACGCACTTGAAGCGCTTACTCTCCTGTGTGATTTATCTTTGACTGCGGAGCAGTACAAAGGTTTAAGGTGTTATCTCAAGGAGAGGGGTTACAAAGACCTTTTCCCGTCATACACTTTAGTAGAACGTGCCACGCCAAGGTCTCAACCCCCGCTACCCAAAGGCCGTAAAATAGTCGTTGAAACAGTCACAACTTCCCAGGTTTCTGAGTTGAACTCTGTAGACCTCCAGAATTCGATGGATCATGACCATCAAGTTCCTGATGATGACTTTCAGTTCCAGAACTCTTCGGTCGGCAGTGGAAATGGTGAAAATCCGCTCGAGCAGAGTCGGGATTCTACTCGACTTGGTGCAGTTCCTCTTAGGAATTCCATTGACCAAACTTGTCAAGACCAGCTCCAAAATTCCACCGATCATACAGAAACTAGCAGGGCTTCTCTCGAGAATACCATGAATTCCCGTTCCCATCCTCAACATTTTTTAGACCAGGCGACCCGGGATCAGATTCAGAACTCCTTGGATTATATGTCGGGAAATCCTCTGGAATTCCTCATGTGCCATGAATCCAGCATTTAAATGATCCAATCAAACTGTACACTTTCTGTGAGAAAAAAGAGGTAAGGTTATTTAATGTAGGTATTTATAACTTATTTAATATTAATTGCAGTAGTAGACCAAAACACAAACGTTTTCCTAAATATTTGTTTATCAGCGTTTACTATCCAGCTCTCCAGCTTCAGAATCGAATTTTCAGTTAAACACTTGGTTAAATGCTTCTAATGTTACGAGTGTACTTAGGTAAGATTGTTTGGCACACTTTGGCACCCGTGTGTGTACGTAGTTCGTAGTATTCTCAGTTGTCCAATAATTCATTTACATTAGGAGGTTGACTTCACATGACGCCTCTCAGATGATAGTGATATGCAGATTTGCGGATGGATAATTACGTTTCTAGTTATTAGAAATTGAGTAGATGAATGTATTTGAGTTGAACGAATGTGGATTTTTGAATAACACAGGATTCAAATGTCGTGAGTGCTGAGAGTGGATGAATCTGGCAAACTGTTTTTGTTAAATTATTTTTAGTAACTATTTACTTCGCTAGTTCGTTAGTACTGTATTATTTCTGAGCATTGCAAAGGTATAAATGACTATTCGATGGAAGGAATTGTCTTAGTTAGTATTTTTCGAGACGGAAGTAAAAGTGATTATTATATATTGTATTCAACATCTCCACTTTTTTTACTCGATTTATATGGTTGAGCGTGTGTGGAATGTCTGTTGTATTCAAATTGACTTAAAAGTGAAGGAAATAAAACTACGTTACTTCCAAAGATAATTTTTGCATATTTTTTAACTTGTTATTGTTGTGCATATTTTATTCCGGAACACATACACTTGGGTACTTTGATTTCATTGTCATACACACTAAACACACTTGAGCATTTAGTTAGTTCAGAATTATCCAGGTTTTTCTAGACTGTTCTTTAACAGTTCGTAGTGCAAAGTTCACATATTGATTCAAAAATGGAAGTAGAAGCTATTTAGGTCAGTTCCATTTCATCCAAAGTTGTTTTGGCGTTGTACAATCCATGAGGATGCAATATGCAGTAGCAGAAGGAGTGTTAATAAACAAATTAAACAAATTAAATTGACGTGAATTCGAATTCGGAGTTATCAATTAATCACTATATTTCTTTCAAAAGATATTGGTAACATGAGAATCAGGTCGATCGTGTTTCATTGAGTATTAAATAAATATGAAAACAATACAAGTAAAATATTGCGGTTTCGTATCTACATAGAAAATATATGTATTTGCATTCAGCTTTACGCCTTTAGCAGCTCCAACTATTTGGGTTGATGCACTAGCTGAAAGGTTTGGGTTTGAAGTGGCGTTGAGACCGAAATTGGAAGATCATGCGAATAGGCTTGGACAGGAATCGTAAATTGCTGGATTTCTGGTAGCTGCTGCGTCGTCGTCTGAACTTTCTCAAGCTGATTAACTTGTGGGTCCACGCCGGAGGTCACCGAAATTGAGGATGGTCCACTAGGAGGTTTAGGCGGTCGAGGTCGCTTATTCGGTTTTTGGATTTGATTCGATGGTCTTGCAGGAGCTAAGACTCTTATTAATGTTGGTATTGTAGACGAGGTTGAGGAGATGACTGGATATTGTTGCGGGAGGTGTTGAACATTGGAGGCAGGTGTCAACTGAGCGTAAATATTAGGCGTTCCACCGCCAGGTTCAATCATTACCATTTTCTTGTCAACTTTTCCGTACCTGTACCCCATTCGGTGGAGTATTCTTCGAAAACTAGTACGGCTTCCCACAAAGTTTATCTTTTGTCGAGCAGCCGAAAGGATCAACGGAATTGTTGGAACAATACTGGAAAGAAAAAAAAAGAAAAACTTTCAAGGCTCAATTTTACACTGGGGTTTACCATATTTTCCATCTACACAAGGTTCCGATTGTACTGAAATATACCATTGTATCATTAATAGAGCTCTGAGAAGGAAACTGTATCATAATAGAGCGGAAGGAAAAGGAAACTGACAACTCTAAGATAACGCTTTTCGGTTTTTATAGACTCGGCATGATTTCATATTACGTAGACTAGAAAAAGAAACGCCGGACGGTGGTATGATCTGAGCGCATCATAATAAATATACAATTCTAGTAATCTATTATTTTAATTAAATGAAACATACTTCTGATTCCGAAAGTCTCGGATTATATCTCGAATGGATTGTTCGTCGGATGCATCCACACGATCCAGAATTCTCTTTAACATTTTCCTCTTTTTCCCCGGTAGAATTAATTTACCATTTTTCCAATTCTTCCTAATTTTGCCAATCACACTGGCACTGACATTGAGCACCCTTGCGGCCTTCTCCTGTTTGATTTAAAAAATTTCATTTTTTTTTGCGAAGTACAGACATTTTTAAAATTTCAAAAATAAACTAAATTTCAATACCTGTGGAGTCTTAATTGTCTCGATGAACTCATCCCTCTTGTGGGTTTTAAAAAAGTGCATCACATTCAAGATTAATTTTTGGGACTGAACATTGAAACTTTGTCCAGCGTAGGAGAATGGGAGAGACATTGGGTCACGTTCAGATTTAACCTTTTTCTTATCCAAACTTGAACCCGCTTCCTCCAAGGGATCGTGTTCGCCTCCATTTAATACAATTTCTTCTGACTCTCGGATGACCTGTTCAATAGTGTCATCATAACTTGTCCAATTCCCTGGGTTTGAAATTGTTGACAGTATTTGCGCCGTCTGATCGGCGAATGTAACCTCATTCGGTTCGGATTGGGTGGATATCACAGGAATTATTGTTTCAACTTCATTTCCAAAGGTTCTCTGATTAACGTCCGAAGATATTTCTTGAGTCAATTCTCCAATCTCTTCAGTTGTAGCCACCAACCCAGATTGTTCGGCTTCCTCCAAACTAGAAAATACGAGGTATTGAGTTGACCCATCATGAAGTTGGATTGTATTTTCTGAGGTGTCTGGATGATAAGTAAATTTATACTCGGTTGTTCCATCTTCAGAAGTGCAGTATGCTTGACTCTCCGGATTTCCAAGGCTGTCAGTCGTAATGATCTTGTACCCCACAAGTTCATCATGACTTGGATATTCTGTTTCTACAGACTCCATCACAATCTCCTACAGACAAAAACTTGTATGAAAATCAGTAATCAGGATTATGTTAACGTTATGGAACATTCTATCTGTCTGTTCTATTTTTAGCTGCAATTAATTGTAGTTCAGACAGACAAGATATTTCAAAAATTAAAATGAATTTGGAAATGTCACTTTCCATATCATGAAATATGATCTTTGTTACAGTACTCACAAGATAGATAAAGGCTTTTTTTATTTGGTCAATCTTTTCAGAATAAACTGAACTTGTAAACAAGAAGATTGAAGTAGTGTAGTAAGGAATATTCAAAAAATATTGAGATTACTCTGAAATCCCAGGAATGAGACGATTAGCATTTTCAAATAATATAATTATCATAACAATTTCGGAAATGATAGCACACTTTTCATCCTATTAGGAAACCCAACCGAAGACTACCATTTGAATACGTGTCTAAACTAGGTCATACTACGCTTTCCAAAATTTTGAAATCATGTACAGTTTTCAGTTTTCCCCTAAAGAACAAAATCAAAATTGTTTGTCTCCTGATACATCAGTATCTTTCAATTTTTCGATTTTGAATCCACAAAAGATGTCATGGTGGACTCGGAAATCGCTTTATTGTTTCATTTGTGAATTGCCTCACCTGACTTTGTTCATTTTCCTCCATTTGTGTATGGAATCATGAAATTGTTGAGGTGTTTTGGTTTGGTTCAAATAAACAGAAAACAGAGTCCTTTTGAGAAAAAGTAGTTGGGTTTGACTGAAATTCTCTGTGGATAAGAATTTGGAGAGAACCGCGGCGGACAGATGAACTTTAATGATTTTTCCTCATTCACAGTCTCATATTGCGAAGTGATGAAATGATGCAAGGATATATGACGGACTCACTAACCAACACTCATTTTTCCGCAGCAAGAAAATCAAACCTCATCACTTTCTGCGTTCTGGCCTTCTGTAAATAAAATTTTGTATAAGCCTAGTACATTCTGTCTCATTTCCCCCCGATGGAACCAGTTTTTTCTGGTACTGAGCCAATAAAAAGACAAATTACCGTAAATTACCGATTAGAAACCGGTCCCGAATAGTAACCCGGTCTCGAATACTAACCAACCGGGTCTATCTCCACCTTTCTCCATGTACTTTTATGGAGAAAGTGGTGAAAGTCTTTGACCTCCGACTTTGTCTGAACAAATAGTAACCCGGGTTTCTGTTCGGTAATTCACGGTAATGAGATTTCGAATTTAGTACAACTTCGTTTGTTTGTTTGTTTGTTTGTTTTTTCATTAGAGTGATATTTCAAAGCAGTCACACATACAAGTATGCTCATTGACTGTCT
>JAQGCA010002065.1:0-14962 GCA_034698945.1 Protaphorura quadriocellata | reverse complement strand
GTGGAATGGGGGTTACAGAGAGTTAATTAAATTCTTTTCAGTTAATATACACCCACATTAATTGACATAGCCGCTGAAGCCGAATTAAACATCATCGCGTATTTTTGGGTTGCTTCACATTTGGCTTAGAGACGTACAACGTGGGTACCAGATAGTAGTAAGGAAAACCAGTGGAAAAACCTCTTTAAAGCAACCACCAGGAGTGCAAGCCCGAGGAATCGAACCCAAGCACAGCGAGACAGAATTAGCCAACCGTATCATCATGCTGCAACGGACTTGCTAGCTTTTTTCAGTTAATTAAAAAAAAGACTACTACCAACCACGCTTGGGAAGGTACCGCTAGTACCAGAGAAAACCTGCAGTAGAGAAATTCTCCATAACAAATACTGATATCGATAAAGCATGGTCAAACATTCAGATAGAAAGTTAAGAACACAGCAGTATGCCGGAGTCGATAAGAAATTCAAATAAAATGGCCTAAGGATTGGTACCCCTAGTAGTAGAGAAAACCTCCAGTAGGGAATTCCTCAATAAAAAATACTGATTTTGTTATGTATTGTGCCCCAGTCTGGGGCCTAAACTGCTTGAAAATCCGGCGCGCGTAGCGACGCTGACGAGCGTTAATATAAAAATAGGCATGAAAAAACCAGAAAAATTAGGCTTTCTGCTACAAAACATGCCCAAAACAATTTTTTTCGAAAGATCCTTCGATGCCACCTTTTTTGCAATAATTTTGTGTAATTTTTAAACTGTTGTTGGACCGGTTAGGAGAAAGTCGATTTTTTGCTCCCATCGTTTCTCCAGTTAGGAGAAATTCTTCCAAATGCCCTGGCTGCGAAAAATCGACTTTCTCCAAACCGGTCCAACAGAATTTTTCGAAAATCGCACAAAATGATTGCAAAAAATGTGGCATCGACGGATTTTTCGAAAAAATTATTTTGGGCATGTGTTGTAGCAGAAAGCCTAATTTTTGTTTTTTTTTCATTTTTAGAGTTAAACGCTCGCCAGGAGTGGATTTCGAAGAATGAGACTTCTTTCTTTGACTTCTAGTTTTCTTTGTCTGCCCCTTTGCGTCATTTGTGAGTGCTCTCATGTAGTCCCAGTCCGACCTGGCTCTTACAAATCTTTCCACAAGTGTAACAAAGGAATTCCTTCTCTCCAGTTTCAATCTCTGTGTCTTGACTCCGAGTGTTCTCCGGAATAACTTTCTGCTTGCTTGTATTGATCTTCCCACTTGGCGACGGAGGACTCTAGTGGTTGAGTCTGGTGATGATGAGTTTCTGACATTCGGTTCACTCTCAATTTCGATGTTGAAATCCGGGTCAGAATCAGAATGCTCCGCGTTTGACTCCTCCTCAGTACTCTCCATTCTTTCCAGTCTCACTTCATCTACCATCTCCCCTCCTCAAGTTCAATGACTGACGACTGATCCATGTTAAGGTCGGGGTCAATGAGCACTATATATATACAGGATGACAAGAAAATCCCGTATATAACGATATGCTACTATAAAACAAATCGCGTATTTTTTATACAGATTACATTGGCTAGCTTTTGGTTAAGCCTAGGGGAGGTACCCCTGGTTGTTGGTCAACTAAAAAAGCTTCTGTCCATTTTGGAACGGACTACCAAATATTACATGAATTAATTTGTTAATTTCTTACCCATTTCTTGTGTCTTCAATTTATCATCCAAGTGGAACATTTTCTCACGAATCCATTGGAATCCGTTGGACATCGCCTGCCAATTGTTAGTCGTACCCATTATGAGCACTTGACTCAGCGAAAAGGAATCCATCAAAAACTGCTGAGAATGAAAACATTGCAAAAAGATTGGAGTCCAAATAACACGAATTTTGGTGTCCTTGGATCCCTCGCTTTCGTCCTGTTTCAAAAATCACAAAATTAATTTAAAAGAATTGCCTTCCGCGCTAAGAGCCCAGTTTTAGTGTTCAGTGATCGTATAAACGAACGTTTTGTTTTTAAAATTCAAGGAATTGTCTATTAGGAGGACATTTTTTTTCACTTATACAGAATTATCTAGATGCTTAACTTTACTTTAGTCACTTTAGTGGGCATGGGGTTAGGAGTCTGAAAATTTTTGTGTACATACTAGGGGGTGCCCTGATGATTCTGAGATAGACAGTTTCTCTGGCGGTCGGCCGTTTTGGATTCCGCCATTTTGATTTTTCAAGTTACTCCGATCTGAATCAAATCTTTTTGGTGGTAGATTACGGTGACCTAAGCATGAGTAAATATATTTTTGTTGAATTCCGTTATTTTATTTTTCAACCTGCATGGATCGAACTCATATTTTTACTGGAGGTACTCCTGGGTGACATCATCTTACAAATTTTAATTTTGGTCGCCATTTTGGTTGTTGAAAACAAGTCCGAAAAACTCAAAGTCTTGTTCGCGACAGTCGTGGCAAAGCGTAGCCAGTCCAACCCGAAGGGTTCAGCCTCGATCTCTGGCACACCATGGAGTATGTTTTCATATTTTCCGACACAAGGGCGAAGCCCGAGTGTGTTATGTACCGGAGGGGACGGCGGAACTGCTGCCCCGGGGCTCCCGTTCTGTTTGCTTTGTGTTGGTCTTGTGTGTTGAATTCTATTCGATTTTCAATTGTTTAGGATTGCAAATATCTTACCACATAATTTTCACATTTTAGCCATGCTTAGATCAGTGTAGGCTACCACCAAAAAAAATTTGGGCCAGATCAGAGCAACTTGAAAAATCATAATGGCGGAATCCAAATTGGCCGACCGTATTTCTCAACAAAAATATATTTACTCATGCTTAGGTCACCGTAAGCTATCACCAACAAAAATTTGAGCCAGATCAGAGCAACTTGAAAAATCAAATTGGCGGAATCCACAATGGGCGACTGTATTTTTTATTTTTCAACAAAAATATATTTACTCATGCTTAGGTCACCGTAAGCTACCACCAACAAAAGTTTGAGCCAGATCAGAGCAACTTGAAAAATCAAATTGGCGGAATCCACAATGGGCGACTGTATTTTTTATTTATCAGCAAAAATATATTTACTCATGCTTAGGTCACCGTAAGCTACCACCAACAAAAATGTGCCGTGTGAATTTCCATGGAATTTGCATTCCATTGCACTAAGGAATGCATTTTCAAGAGACTCTGGAGGACATTCAATATGCATGACATATCTCCAATCGCTCAGTCCATAATAGTCTAGACTAAAGAATTCCACTCTGAGCGAAATGATTTGGGTTCTACTTATAAATTAAAATACAAAAAAATGACCTCCCTTATAGGTTTTCCAACTGATAATAGCAGAGTTTCCTTCTCTGCTACCCAAATGGTAGCGATTGTACCTTCAACATAATAACAAGAAAACGGTACTAGTAACCTGACACTGAGTCTGAAGGGACTGGGAGTCAGAAAAGAGCTTTTTATGTCATTCTCAAAATAAGTTTCCTCTCAAAATTTTGGGCTGGAAACATTTAAAAATCCAAAAGTCAGAAATTTTGGAAAGTTTTTTTTCTAAAAAGAATGTAACGCAATTGATAGGTGCCTCTCAACATTGACAGAAAATTAAACATGGAAAGGAACACACTTTAACCCAGGATATTTGAACTTTCACAGGGGTTCCCTCTGTGAAAGTTGAAAAATCTTTTATCAAATCAAAATCATTTAAGGTTTTTGACCGAATTTTCAGATATGGGCGAAGAAAAAAGTGCTTGATTTGCGCAGACGACTTCTAACTTTATAGATGTCACGGGGTGGGAATTGGTTTGAAAATAGCATGACAGGTCTAGGTCGGAGCAGCATGTGAAGAGTTCCCTTGTTAGATTTGATTCAAACCCCAAAGATATTTATTTCCAGGTATGAATAATTCTGAATGAGTCGCATAGTCATTTTTCTTTTCTTTATCTTGAAAGTAGTGAATAGAATTCTGGTTGGGATTTTATCATCATCGACCCTAACCTATTTCATTTTGTCAAATATTAGTCAAATATACCGCAAATTACCGATTATAAGTAGAAACCCGGGTTTCTAATCCTTCGTTTACGCTATTTCTTTATTTTGGATTAGAATACGTGTCATTTTTTCTGTATGATGTTGGAGTACGATATTCTAGATATGTATGGTGCCATAATTCCTGGGGAATACTTTTGTCGGCCGATGTGACCGTGACCAGTGCGTGACGTGATTGGAGACGAAATACAATAGAATGTATTGTGTGACCATTCGCTCTTGTCGGAATTCCCACAAACAAAATCACACAATTTAGCGCGAGTTCTTTTTCCTTGTTATTATAATATTGTACAGGGTGGGTCATAACAATGGTGTCCACCACTCAATGACTCAATTCTCAATGCTCGTTCACGTCTTGGAATCTTGTCTCGAAATAAATGATTTTTTTTACAGGGTGGGTCATATTTTTATCTGCCACTCATTTTTCAATATTAAATTTTCAATACGCCTTCATTTCTTGGAATCTTGTCTCAAACGAAATGTTATTTTTTCTACTTCTGTATAGGGTGGGTCATAATATTTTTGTCCACCATTCATTTTTTAATCATTAACATAGTAGGATTTCTTGTCGAAAATTGGATTATATTGTTGGCTGAATAAGGTTGGCAGAGTTTTTTCTCGCCAGCAAATTTTCGTGCTATTTTATATGGATTTTAAATAATAACAATAGTAATAATGCGAACAAAAGTAGGATAATAATTTGTGAGGACCGGCAAACCTCTCGAAAAAAGTGAAAGGATGGAGACGTATTCATGAGATTGACACCAGGAACGTTCCGATTCTAAATTATACGTTGTGAAGTACAAAATTTTGGAATTCTATTGATGGAATTTTGAAATGTTGTTACAATTTTAGGAGGAATATGGATATGTAAGAATTAGCTCATTCTGACCATCCGGATAGAAGGTAACGTCTGTAGCCCCGGGTAAATATGTCTCCGTTCATATTTTGGACAGGTGTACAATTTCTATTCGGGCGCTCTGTGCAGCATACATAGGGGTGTTACTGTCAGGGTTCGTAAAAATCAATCATTGTTTTATAGCAATCAATCGGATTGATTGTTTTGATAGATATTCGATTGTTTCGTTGATTGTTTCGTTGATTGTTTCCCTCTCAAAACTTATAACTATCATGAAAAAATCAAAACACAATCGGATAGATATCCGATTTTTTTGATAGATATAAAAGAAAGAGAACGTCACAGTTTTGCGTTAGCATATTGCACTGCAAGTCCACACAAGGGCCTACCGCTATTTGGTTGTTTGTTTTGTTTGTTATGTTAGTTTCTGTATTAGAGTGCGTTAGACCTGCGTTCACACATACCAGGCTATGCATATGCACTACCAGATTTGATTATCTACTTTGGTGGTGTAATGTGATTAGGCGACGGCATGGAAAAATCATTCTCATTTTCATCATTCAATTGAATCAACTGAATAAATCATTGATTCTTTCGATTGATTGAAACTTAAAATGACTATCAGGATATATATCCCGATAGTTTCGATTGATTGATTCATAAAAATCATGATATTCAGTTCAGTTCAGTTCAGTTCAGTTCAGTTTTATTAAGGTGACATTGAAAACTCCAATTCACAACAAATTGAAATCAGCACGAAGCTGCTCTCCCTCTAGAGTCACATAATAGTATAACTATATCGATAATCCCATACCCCAAACGTCCAATACACACAACAATAGCAGTGAACAATAATCGTTTATCCATAAGACAGGCCATTTCTTACTCCAACAATTAAATATTTGATAAATTAATTTGGAAATTTTCTAAATCATGTAAGAATTCCCATGTAAGAATTCAGTTTCGAATGGAACGGAAATGATGGTTGAAATTTTTAATACTCCTGCTGCTAATTTGTATTAAATAATCCTGTCGCCGGTCGGAGTTTTTGAATCATGTCAAAATAAATCGATTATGAGAATGGAGATGAAATACTGAAATAGTATTTAACTGAATGGACACAAATTGGAACTGGAACTGAGAACTAGAACTAGAAATCCGAGCTGAAATCCCATTTACCTCAATGAGAGCTAGAATTTAATCGTTTTTGGAACTAGAACTAGAACTAGAACGAAAAAAATTCTTATTGAATTGGAACTAGAACAAAATGAACCGAAAAAAATGGAACGGAACTAGAACTGGAACTAATTGGAACTGATACAACACTACTTATATCTATAAACCATGTTACTATCTTCAAATTTAGAAACACCCTATCTGGGAGAATGGAAAGTCAATTACAAATACACATAGATAAATACAAGAATTATGGCTTAATTTTCAAAAACTGAACTGATTGATTAATTAATGCCAGTTCCAAAGGCCAAAGACTTCAGTATAAAAATCAATTTGATTTTCATAGGGTGTTACAATGCACTGATAAAAAGCATATACAACTGATTTAGTTACATCAGAGTTCCAAGATTTTTTGAGTTTCCCTTACCAGGTTAGTCTATACTATCTGTTAGCAACAACAAAGTTGTTGACTTCTGCATTTTTGGGTCACGTCGATCTCGTGTGAGTTAAATTTACCCACGCGAGATCGACGTGACCCAAAAATTCAGAAATCAACAACTTTGTTGTTGCCAACAGATAGTATAGACTAACCTGGTAGGGGAAAGTCAAAAAATCTTGGTTAAGACAATACAATTTGAAGGGCAATCGTGCGAGGAAACTACAAATAAACATGACGCAGACAAATGAGTTTAATAAATTATGTACTTTCTTAACCACTACGATTTCAATTTTTTTTTTCAAAATTACTTAAACAAATTCTTAAGAAATTATTCCCTTTAACAATACCAAGATACATAGAATAACATTGAATAAGCGGTCCCAATAATCCTAATAATTCATTCGAGAAAATACATATCATGTTATTAGTCCACCAGAATGTGACATTCCGTGGGTAGTCAAGCTCGAATTTTCAGTAAAACTATTTCCACATGTTTCACATTCGTATTATATTCTCAAGTATGAGACTTTTTGTGTCTAGTCAAGTGTGTACTGCTAGTATAGGATTTCCCACACATTTCACAGTTGAATGGCTTGTCTCCAGTGTGACATATCTTATGTTTAGTCAATTGTGTACTCTCAGCAAAACATTTTCCACAAATCTCACATACAAATGGTTTCTCTCCAGAATGAGCCCTCTGATGTGAAGTCAAGTGTGAACTCTGGGAAAAACATTTCCCACATATTTCGCATGCAAATGGTTTCTCTCCGGTATGTGCCCTCATGTGCTTAGTTAACTCAAACTTCGTAGCAAAAGCCTTCCCACATGTTTCACAACTGTGAGGCTTCTCACCAGAATGAGACCTCTTGTGTTTAGTCAAATGTGAATTCTGAACAAAGCATTTCCCACATGTGTCACATTTGAACTGTTTGTCACCAGAATGAGTCCTTCTGTGTTCAATCAAGTGTGAACTCTGGGCAAAGCATTTCCCACATTCTTCACACTCATGAGATTTCTCCCCAGAATGAGATCTCTTGTGTCGAGTCAAGCTTGTACTCTGGGCAAAACTCTTTCCACATGTATCACAGTTGAACAGTTTCTCTCCAGAATGAGACAATGCATGTCGAGCCAAGTGTTGACTGTGACCGAAATACTTTCCACATGTTCCACATTCCAACGGTTTCTCCCCAGGATGAGACTTCTTGTGTCGAGTCAGGTTCGAACGATCAGCAAAACTCTTCCCACATGTCTCACACTTGTATCGTTTCTTTTTTTCTCCAGTGCAACCCATCTCGTGTTCATTCGGTTTCGAAGCCGCCATCTCAGATGTCTCCTGAACTCCGCCTACTGGCACTGAATCAGCACTTGACAGCGGATCTTCACAATTTCCGTCTTCATCACGTGGCTCGATTTTCAAATTTCGTTGAATGATGGCTGAATGGTCAAAATATTGAGTGTTAAGTTGACCAGGATGAAATTCTGATTTTACGACAGATGTCGATGGAAAGAAAGGAGAGTCAGGGTCATTGACCTCCTCTTTGATCTTCATAGGATCCAAATTGTGATTTAGGAAATTGGGCTCCTTCTCAAATTCCGTGTCATTCATTTCAAGTTCTGGTCCGACATCCCACTCGTTAATATTTTCTACATCTGTTTCGCAATGATTCCTGAAATGAAAGGAATAAGGTCGGTCCATTACAGGGCGAGGGCGGCCGGTTCTATTTTAGCTCGAAGGAAAAATTCACTAAACAGGACTGTACCTTTAGATCAGGGATCATTGATTTAAATCAAAAATTGATTTTTCTAAGAAATGACGTAATAAATATCGTTAAAAAATCAATGATTATAAATCTATTGATTTATATCTGATTCAAATCAATGATTTAAATCAATTGATTTAAATAATAAAAAACTCACGATCTAAATCAAGGAAATGTGATTTAAATAAAAAAAAAAACATGATTTAAACAAAAAAAATCATGATTTATATTGTTCCTAAAAAAGTCAATATAAATCTTTTCTTCTTTTTAAAACATCATGATTTTTATAAACCCTGCTTTGGATCACCTTTGTAGGGAACTAGCCACCCAAATTCAAGGTCTAACCCTCTAACATAGACCCCCTTACATTTTTACAATACAATTTTTAACATCAGTTGGGATCACCTGACATGAGAAAAGTTAAAAGTCGTCTGCTTAAATCTACTATTTTTTCTTGGTCTATTTGGTGAAAAAATTCCTGGAGGGAAAAGGAGGAAAGTTGAAAAATCATATAATTAAAAGGCAAACCAAATTATCCAGTTCACCTTTCGCTTAGATGTTAAGAAGTGCCGACCAATGAGCCGGACGTTTTGAAAAAATTAAAAATAGTATTTTCTGTCAGAATTTAAGTTTCTTTGGTTGTTTGGTAAAAGGTTAGTAAAATTCAATTTCAGATTTATGAAAAAGTGTTAAGACTGATACTTCTGGATGGATTTTGTTTTCTTGTTGTTGTACACAATCCAAAATGAAGCTATAGTCGTAAGCTATTATTTCGTACATAATCCAAAATTAATCTATATAGCTTTTACGATCTCTTCTTCCTTATTCAGGGCACTTCTCATTAATTACAATTCCAAATTACAACCTCATCCAAATGTTAAGATGCTTTAAATAATTTCAAATTCAGAAATGATATGCGGAACCCTCTCCCACCACAATTTCTGAAAGCCACTTTTGTGAAATGTATTACCCCTTATCGGTTATCTTTACTTTTATTTTAATGGATGTACCTCGTAATTTAAAAAAAAAGCCACAACCTTGCCTTCGTACAAAAAAAGGAATCAAGATCAGATCCTAATAATTCTAGACCAATCTCCAACTTGTCATCTTATAATAAAGTTTTTGAACGTGTAACAAGAGCAAGATTCGTAACGTTGTTTTAGAACTAAACGATCATGTCAAACTGCTTTAACTGTTTTCTCTGAATTTTTACATTCTAATTTAGATAAAGGCAAAAAAGTGATTGTTCTGTTTGTCGATTTAAAAATAGCATTTGATTACGTCGGTCACAAAAATTTGTTTGAAACCATTAGAGATGAATTTAAAATTTGTATGACTCTGCTGAGAGTTATATGTTCCTATTTTTGTGGTAGGACTTTTGAAATAGATTTAGCAACTGTTTTATCCAGATTTTATCCAGATATTTTATTTTCAATAGAGGAGCTCCACAGGGTTCTGTTTTAGGCCCAATTCTTTTAATTCCGTTTTTTAATCCGGCCAGCATCAATTTAAACAGTTATGCATCTTTTTTTTGCTGATGACTTGGCCATATTTTTTGAAGGTGATAATGAAGATATTTGAATTGACAAATTGACTGATTCTCTTTTACAATTTCAATTTCAATCATTAATTCATATTCAATCAATCATTTTGTTTCACAATGGTGTAATAATAAAATAGTTGAAAACTAAACAGAAGTCCTAAAAAACTTGATCAGAGCATAACTTTACTCAATCTAATAAGGTACTTCGCTTCCTTACCAATTGGTTTAAGAGGTATCGCTTCTATTCACACTTACAAGCATAACATTCATTTCTCTTTTTTACGAAAATTATTGCTTCTCTGTTCTCTTATGCTTGGCCGTAACTCTCTTTTATGCTCTGCCCATTTTTCATTTGAAAGCGTTTACGTATCGCGTTCTACCAAATTTATACAATTTGCTTTACGGTATACCCGTTGATATTTGTGCTATCCGGATATGGGCGGAACCAATGCTCTAGTAATATTGCTTTGAAGTCCAGAAATGCTTCCAGAAAAACATTTAAAACGCGTGACAGACAGACGGACAGACTTAGGGATCGTAATAAGTCGTTTTCAACGTAGTCTACGTAGTATATACGACTCGTCGTACGACTTAATGATGGACTTGTTATTAATTACACCGAGACTGAATACATGATTTTTCGTAGATCAAAGAGAACAGGTCACAAAGGCTTAATCACAAATAACATGACAATAAATAAAGTAAATAAATTCAAGTATTTAGGAGTCCCATTTGATGAAAGGCGAAATTTCAAAGCGCACGTGGATTCGGTGGAAGCCAAGATCAACGTAGCTATTGGCGGAATCAAGAAACTTAAGCGTTATGCCAATACAAGAGTTTCTACTCCGTAAGTAAATACATATATAACTCCTATTGTCGATTTTTGCTTACCTGTCTGGGGTTGGTCGGTACAATCAGACCTTATACGTATACAAAAAGTAGTTGGCAATCTCCTTTTAACTCATTTCCACCTAACGCTTGCTAAGAACCCTTATAAAAAAAAAATTGATAGTACTGATTTACAGGAGTGTTGTGGACTTTTACATTCCACGAGAAATAGAAACTTACATAAGCTACGGCTGTATTCAAAACTATGAAATGTAAAACCAAAATTATATCCCTAAAGAATTTTACGAAACAGTTAATACCAGAAACTACCACGTGAAAGCTGGCAGTTGTACTAGTAATAGTTTAGTATAATCGTCTATCAAATCTGGGTTTCTGAAATTTTCTTGAAAATGCTACGATTAAACTATGGAATGTATTACCATATGAGCTCAGGAACACATGTACAAGTGTCCTGACATCCTCAACCAATATGCAAAAATATTTAGTCAAAAATCGGGAAAATATGTATTTAAATTACTAAAATTATTATGTTATTGCATTGTATATGGTTCATTATAATTCTAGTATTATTCTTCGTAAAGGTGTTAAATGTATGAATACCCGGTGGAGGTTAGATTAGGGGTTGGCTGAGTTATACGAAATACGTTGAGTCCTCAATGTTTATACTATGTGGAGATTTTAACTATTCATGTATTGAGAAACCTTGGTATGTTGTGTGAGCTATGAAGTTGATGACTATAATAAATTACGTATCCAATCCAAAAAGATCTGAATGTATTTAATTTTAGCCACAATTGCACGAAGAGAATTTCAAACTAATCGCTTGCAGTTGCAATTACAGGGATTAAAATGAGATATTATTAATCACAATCAAAAGTTTTTCGGCCCCAGTATTTTGACTGTGGGGAGATAGCATTATCATCAGTTCTTTATTAGAAAATGGAAGGAATGGCAAAACAAATAATTATTTTATTAAAAATTTGAACTGAATACTAGATCAAATTGTAATTGCAATTACTTAATGTAATTGAGAATGGAAATACAATTACATATTAGAATTTAAATTGCTCGGGTTAATTGTTCTAATTTTGTGTAAACATTATAATCCTGCATGTCTTTACTCATGGTCAAAGTTCTAAAGTGATTGATTGCAGAATGTATAAATTAATATTTACCATTACAACTACGACTACCAAGAATTTACAACGTGTTTTCATACAATTACGAATCGAATTAAAAACTGGATTTCTGATAGTACTTACGAGGACATTATTTGAGGAGATTACCTCCGATTTTCCCAAAACTTTTTTTTTCTGAAAAACCTTTGGCCCAAACACTAAAAAATGTCAATAGTTCACTCAACACTCGTGAGTCCATTTTTATATATATATTTATATTTATATTTTTAATTTTTTTTAATTTTTTAAACAAAGTACTAAGAGTCGAGTTTTTGTTCTCAATACATGGGATATCTCCAGGAACTTTCCCCGAAAACTGATCTCAACGGCAAAAAAACTTTCAAAAGTCGATTTTTTTTGTTCAGAAATACGTTGAAATGTATAGAATATTATATTAGATGAAAAACCTCATGTAGCTTTGTCTAGGTATTCATCAAGTAATGATTTCTGGACGAAAATACATTCAATCATTCAAATATTCAAAGTAATGAAGTTTTTCATCTTCTAATATATTAGTCTATATACATTTCAACGATTTTCTGAAAAAATATTTCTAAATTCTAAGTCGATTTTCTGAAAAAAATATTTCTAAATTCTAAGTCGATTTTCTGAAAAAAATATTTCTAAATTCTAAGTCAATTTTCTAAATTCTTTGGGTCTCATGAGATCATCTATGTTCTATGTCTAAAAAGTTCTGTTTGTCTAAAATATCAGTAAAGTTTGCGTCTAACTATGTATAATACAAAAAATGTGATGACCTTTAAGGGATGTTGTCACTGAAATAAATTGAAAATGAAATTGACCACCTTTCGTTTAGGGAAAGATCCATGGGATTGGTGGAATATTCTATGCTAAAATCTTGAGATCGAACACTCTTTACACTTTACTTTTTAAGATTTAAAAGAGAACATTGAAAATCGAGTTTTGAGTGTAACTTGAGCTAATGACATTATTGAGGGTTCGGTTCAGAGGTTTATCAAAAAAGAAGTTGGGGAAAAATATGAGAGAATCATCCCAAATAGTTGTCTCGTAAGTTACAATTACCAAAATAATTGACCGGAGTCTGTGTACGGTCCAGCATTGTTTGAGTTGCAAGATTTAAAAATTAATTAGATTTTGCCGATTATATTTTGTCCAATATGTTGGTTTCCAAAAAATAGAATTTCCAGCCAGAATTATCCATTTAGTTCAGTCAGTTTCAATTCAATCATTCAATTCACAACAATGATTTTGACAAATGAAAAGGTCAAGGACGTAAGGACAATTGATTCTTGAAATACTCATCGGAAACACTTTTGGTGTCTAGATCATCAGACAATCAATGAATTCACTTGACCATGACAGAAGAATTATTTTATTCTAATCACTCACCCATTGGGAAATTCCGTCTTGAACTCGAACTGCCGTACTTGAATTTCTCGGTTGCCGTCGCCCATTGTTGTTCGCTGATCCAAAATTTGTTAGTCACTGATCATTTGAAAATATTCACAATCTCTTATCAAGTTTTAGTTTTTGGAAATATTTCACGAGAATGTGGTAGAAAGTTTTCAAACGCAGAAAATGAATGTGACAGTGTTTAAAAATCGGGAAGGAAGGTTTCCCATTCCCATGTGACTTCTGCATCATAGAGTTTGATGGTTCTCGATATATTAAAGTTGGTTACAGGGTGGTTCATCCATAAGTCACATATTCAGTGACGGATCTATCCAGCCATTCTAATGCAATGACACGAAAGCGCGAACTGTATTTAAGACAAAAATAATGAAAAGGATTGAGTTTTCTCGATTAAATGTAATTGAAACCAAAAATTTTAACGTTTATACTTTTGCCATAATTTTTGTCTGAATTTTATGCCAATTTCAAGCTGCAGTCATTGCTAATCGGATAAAGTCGATTTACTCATCATTAAAAGAACGGTCTGCGTGAATCAACATGCTCGGAATCCAACTAGTTCATAATCCAAATCGTCGTTGGAATCGAGCGCTCAAACTGTATTTTGGTCAGAGCACTTGACTTTACTATAGATGTTCTATGCATCAACACGGCCGGAATGGAACTCAACTACTCATCCTTTCTTTAGTCCTTAGTAAAATGCTGTATAAAATTGACATCTCATCTCCCCGAAGAATGTTCTAGATGCCGTGTTTTTAAAATATTTGGAAAATGTTATAGTATAAGTATATAGCAAATCTGGAGTTCAAAATAGTGAATCTTATTTACATGCATACTTACATGTTTGAATGCTTTGGAATATCACGCTAATAAAAAATCAATCAAAATCACTCAACGCAATTGGTCCCAAAGCAAAGGTCACACGACAGTGAACTGCTTGAAATGATTCCAATGTTGACCCTGACCTAATTGCATGGAGTTATGAGCAGACTTGGGTCAATTATATTGGTAATTGTAATTTTAATTACAGAATACAATTACAATTACGTAATTGTAATTGTAATTAATTACTTTCAGAATTCCAGCTGTAATTTTTAATTTTAATTAAATACTTTAGATTGTCTGTAATTGTAATTGTAATTTGTAACTGAATTAATATTTTTCTCAATTACTTTTACAATTACTTAAGATTTTGACCATCAAATACAAAGATGTAACTATAATGTTAGCACACATAAAATCATCATTTCGAGAAAGTCATTTGAATTGTAATTTGTAATTGTAATTGCATTTTCAATCACAATTACGTAATTGTAATTGAAATTATTTACTTTTCCGTCTTTGTGCTCGTAAATTGTAATTGTAGTTAATTACTTTCGAAATGTATTTGTAATTATAATTAATTACAATCGGAAATGCAACAACCTTTTTGAGTCCATTGGATTTGGTGACCCTCTAATAAGGACTTATGAAGCGTCTCTCGTGAGTAGTATAACACTGATAATGACTTAGCATAACAGAATTACTTGGTGTGTTAAAGATTACGTTCTATTATAGACCTCATTTGGAAAACAACTCACATATCAAATCAAATCTATGTAATTTCGATTATCTGAAAAATCATTCGTTATTAACTTAAATTTAGAGATGTACCGAATATTCGGTCGGCCGAATAGTTCGGCCGAATATTCGGCCGAATAGTAAAAACTGTGTCGAGTGGGGTGTCTATGGAAAGGGCGTGAGCTGGGGAGCT
>JAQGCA010002064.1:0-14965 GCA_034698945.1 Protaphorura quadriocellata | reverse complement strand
GTACTTTGTGGCCAAACCAGTCCCTTCTACAATCTGCTCTTCCACTAGTGGTTGCTCTGGAATTTCCGGATCCTGTGAAGGAACATAACCCCCCAAAACTGAGAATATCATACATGGGATCTTCCTCCGGGTCAATCCCCAAGTCCACAATAACAGAATGCAATATTTTGATATTATTTTGCGGGTGAAATTGGATTCGGATATGCAAAGTTATGAGGTTTTCATCTTTTAATTTGTTCCACATTTTTCAGCGTTTTTCAGCGGAAAACAAATTATTTTTAATTTTTACAATAGTTTTGTGTTCAGTTTTAGTGGAAAGTCCCATGGAATATCCCATGTCAAAAATGCTGAGAACAAAGACTCCCTGCAATTTATTTCATCAAATATTTTTTAAAAATCCGATTTTGAGAGTTTAATTGTCGGACTTTTGTTAAGGGATTCCAAAGATCACCAACCAATTAACGAAATGTTTGTCTTCATTCCGTCTACTAGAATTTTTTGTTGCGTATTACAAGAAATAACACAAACCAGATGAAAGTCTGCATGGCGTTGGCCAAGCGGACACACGAATATTTAGTTTTCTATGCATTATGTCAATATACGCAGGTATCCCTGACATTTCTTATGGATGCTGTGCCCAGCTAATTTTCTATAAAACTACCGAAATCGTTTTTGGTTTACATGTGACCGACACTTTTTCAGATTCTGGATAAAATTATTCCCGAAATGCACATCTTAATTTTAAAAATACCGGCTATACTATAATCGAAAGTAAAAATTATGAACCCGTGCACGTTATATACGAAGGTGCCCATTCATTAAGTTCAAATTAAGGAGCGCTGAATATAGACAAATAGATAGATAAAGACTTTTTTTATTTGGTCAACATTCTTAGAAAAAGTAACGTTGTGCCAAATTTTTGATTATTAGAATATACCAATTAGGTGTCGCTTGAGATATTCACAATATTTAGCCTTAAGTTTCAATACTAGAACATATTTGAACATGTATTGCGATAATACACAGCATATGTTGGTTGTACCCGACTCAAAGATAATCATTTTTTCAGATGTCACCCTTAGGCATGACAAAATCCGAAAATCTCTATTCGTCGTGTTAATTATTTTCCTCTGAATTTATCAACATTTTACAATAACTTATTTTTATACTAGAAGTGTCACTGATTTTATTTTCGTGTAAATAAATGGTTGAACCATCAATATATTTTCCGACACAGAATAATGTCACTCACTTTAATGTTTGTACATAAATTTATACATGTTGTTGTTGCACATGCCAGTGAATTTGAACCTTTCTTTTCATATGATTTAAACTCAATTCGGTGTTGCTTTTGAAATACATGAGTTGAATATCTCATGAAGATAATTTGAGCTGTACACGCAGTTTTAGGCACGTCGTGACTAAAATCAAAAAATAATTTCAAAATTGATATTTTGTTGTAAATATTTTTTTCCTATCTTAACATTACATGTTCGCGCACTGCGAAATGGAAACTGCAAAAACTCCTAGCTAATGCAGGCAAGGTGAATGGTAAAAGGCATTATGGCTTTAATGTAAGGTTGATCTCAAATACACTAATAAGCTGAGTAGATTAGAATAAATGTAGGGCACGTCAATCGAGATGAATTTTGTTGGCTACTGATGAATGTCTTTTTATTTAAACCAAAATATTCCGAAATCTGAGATACATGGGAAATGACTGATTCGAGGGAGGACCAGGCATGGACTAACTAGAAGTATGGGAAGAAAAACATGAAGGAAGGGAGGATTTGACATTGACATTGGCCTAGACATTCGAGTGCTAATTGGATGGCATGGCAGGATGATTGATAAGGGAAACTCCTGCTTAAATTGATAATCTTAAATCAGAATACAACCAATTACAATTATAAGATATTCAAAATCAAATCAATTAATCATTCAATTAAGTTTTATCAATAATCATATTGCGGTTCCATGAACATTAGATATGACAACTCATCGATTTTCATTCTCAAAAACGAAATATTTACATTTTGCAGCGCTGGTTATATTATTAATTGTTTGATCGTTGTGCGGATATGTGCTAAGAATTCATGGTCAGTAATTCGCCGATTACTAAATAAAATTATTATTCAAATAAAAGAAACCAAACCTGTAGGTAATTGGTCGATTGAAAAAGAGATGTGTGTGAGTTTATAATGTATGCGGCGGCTGAAAACCATTTATTCTAACATGCATTTAAGGGTGCAAGCTTTGGACCTTTAGTTCACCACCGTCCGTACAAACGAATATTTCGTTTTAAAATTTGAGAAATTATTTTTGCGAATATATTTTCTCGCACTACTTTGGCCTGTAGTTAGATGTTAGTCACACCACAAACATGTCCACAATTATAAATTTTGTTAAAATTTTGCCGATACGACTGGAATATCTAGAAATAAATATTTAAATACTCCATAGTTAACTGGACGGGATTTTTTGTTTACGTATTTCTCTAAATACATCCACACAGACATGTATGCTCATTGTTTCCAAGCCAAAATAATTCTGCTTTAAACATTTTTTAAAATAAATCATCAATAAATGAATTGTAACCTAGTACGAAAAAAATTAAGTCACCCGTAGATTGACTTTCGCCGGAATAGATGGTGGAACATTACAATGCAAGCTCATGAAGTCGAACCCCAACACAGCGAATCATTGAAATGAAATAATTCATGGACAAGCGCAAGAGTTTTCTTATTTATTAAATCGAATACTGAAACATATATTGACTGCAAATTCTACATTTCATAACTAAAAATGGAACATTGTTTGAAAATAAATATTTTCTTGTAATATGTCAACCCCTGACTCTAGAAAAGTGAACTCATAGCACGTCGAATCAACATCGTTAGGTTCATTACGAATAGCCCTCAGTCCAGCCGTCTCCAGTTTTCTCCACCAATCCTCAAACGTCTTGAAAATTCCAACCCCGCTGTTGTTTGTTGGACGACGCTCTAGGTGAATCTCAATCAGTAGTTGTCCAAATGGTAACCGATACGAACATTCATTGATGAGCATCAAATTCAGAACCTGTGGATCATAGAATTGTCATTACGATCATACACTCATTAATTGACAATTCCGTCAGGGATTGGTGGTGCCTCTTAAATATTTTTGAGACGCATATTGCCCATGCATTGTCTACTGTGAGATATGGAACACCCTTTACCCCAATTCATCAACGAAACACCCTTTTCCCAATCCCATGTGAGAGACACACCACCGCACCGTCACAAAAACACTCTAACTCCAGCACACGGACTCCAATCCAGGACTTCTTCCCCGACTTCTCACCGGAGCAGACCAGAGCAAGGAGCTGAAGACCGCGCCCTCCTGCACCACCTTGTACATATTCCCCAGCGTGTTTCATTTGTGAAATTTTGAGTAAACTTTAATTTAAATAAAAGTCTAAATTGTGAATTGGACGTCGTGGCTCTGTCTTTGTGTTCGGGGGTCATTCCGCGGTTTTCAGGCCTAGGATCGGACAGGAGCACAGCATAAGGGTAAATAGTACGTCAATTCTTTGATAGAGGTTGGGTCAGGTCACTAGACAAGGGGTTTCACAGTTCACCTGTGAAACCGGGTCAATTCCCATTGGGAACAAAGAACCTAGAGGTTTAGATACCCCAAAGGGGAGTCTTTACCGTTACACTACCCCGCGGATCGAACACTCATTATGACAAAGTAGTACAAACTAACCTTCCACATCCATGTTCAGAAATATGTGTAACCAGTTTTACAAACAATCAACAAATATGAAACCCAAAAACCGAAAAGGTGTTTCTTATCCTCAAATCGATCTTTATTAATTGTCGTACCCTCTTTCTAAATTAGAATAGCATTGCATGTTGAATGATTGACTGTGAAGTGGAACTGTGCACAATACGGCGCGCGCACTCATCTATTTAGACTTCACCAGTGATTATTTTTACGATTCTTGAAATTAAGGAGATATCCCTCAAATTGCATTTCTACAATATCACTGACAAAAAATATCTTGCCTGTTATGTTTGGAACAATACTTTTAAAGCAAACATCCATGTGAAATTGGATTGCGTTGTACCATGTGGGCAATTCAAATGGTTAGTAAATTTCTGGGATACAAGTTTTTTAATGTCTCTGCATATTGTACTGCAGAAGCATTAAGAGCTAAAACTAATACCACTAATTAATTAATAATCGCCGTAAGAGATTGTAACACAAGTCAATGCAAGTCTGAGGAATTGAACCCCAGCACAGAGAGCCAACAAAATGATATACATTTGACTTTTTATTCAATAATTCACACAATTCAAATGCTGAAATACATATGACTGGACTGCGTATTGCGCATTTTTTTAACTAGAATTAACAAATTGTTTGAAGATTAACATTTTCTTGTAATTATGTCAAACTCTGACATTTAGAAAAGAAAACTCATAGCACGACGAACAAACATCACTAGGTTCACCAGTACACTAAGTATCACTAGGTACATGAATTGCCTTCAGTCCAAGAGTCTCCAATTTTCTCAATCAATTATTTAATTAATTCCAATTCCAACCCCACCCTAATTCGAAGGAAGTGCGTATAAGTGAATTTCAACTAGTGATTGTCGAAATGGTAACCGATGCGGGAAATCGTTCATGATTTGTTCAAGTGCTTCAAATTCTGAACCTACGGATCACAGTACGGTCATTAGGATCATACACTCACAATTCCGTAAGGGAGAGGTGGTGCCTCTAGTAGTAGAAAGCTACACCATCCTCTAAATATTTTCGACACGCATATTCCTCATACAATATCTGCCCGACGGATTGAACATTCATTATAATAAATACTAGCGTTATGGAAATTAACCTTCGACATCCATTTTGAGTATTTCCAAGAATTGATGACCACGCCTGTTTATTTCGGATTTGAGCATCCGTTTATTTCTAGAATTCTTCTTTCCATTTTGATTGACCAAATTGCGTCGGTGGAGACCCATAAATGTTACTCACTTGGTTCCTTTGAATTTTCTCAATTTTCAGTCTGGAGTAATTTATTATTCTTTGAGAAATGATCGAACATTTCTGACTTATCAAAATATTTATGTTCCTTGTCACCGTTAATTTGGAGAGAAACTAGGAGTTACCACGACTTAAAAAAACAATGGTCCCTTACAGATTTTCCAACAAACGCGGCTCTTGTCACCACCCTATTGGAAGGTGTGTTTACGTGCCCTGGGCATTATATAATCTTGTACCTCGCAAGTAGACTTCATTTGGTTCATCATGAATAGCCCTCAGTCCAGCAGCCTCGGGTTCTCTCCGCCAACGCACAAATGTTTTCAAAATTCCAACCACGCTGTTCTTGTTTGGAAAACTGTTTAGATGAATATCAACCAATAGTTGCCGAAATGGTAGCCGATGCGAAAAATCATTGACGATCTGCTCAAGTTCTTAATATTCATAACCTGTTGATCATACTACTGACAATTAAATAATTAACATTCTTTCGAAGTAACCCGGACTAGGATCATCGCATGAGTAGAACGGTTTTCCGGCTCAGGGCATTGCCTCAGAGATACTTTGTGCCTTCATTCAGAACTCCAGAAAACACTATATTCACAATATTACATTATTGACTCACAGTTAATTTAGTTAATACCTATTTTTTTACTAATACCTGGGATTCGACCATATGTAGCAATTGTCTGCATAATTAATATAATTTCGCTGGTTACTTCTTAATATAATCGATAGAGTATTATTCCGAATTAAGGTGCGTCGAATAAAAATAACTTTATCTATTGAATATTGAAAGCATATGCAACGCTTTCGAATATTACAATATAGCCAGTATAAACCACCGCTCGAGAAATTCGCAATATCTGCATTAAAGACTGGTGTTGTAACTAGTTCGTACTTGTCCTTTCCAAATCCTATGTGAATCTCATGGCACAATTGTCAATCGGGTAGCCGGTATAAGAAATCGGTTGTATTCAGTTACACCAGATACTAAAACACCTTGGAATTTTAACTGAATATTCATGAAATAAAATTGATATTCATAGAGCAGCTCGAGGAGTTATGTGTCCTCGATTTGAAGTACAAGTGTGTCGTGCGATCAGATTACAATTAAGGTTCCTTCGGCTTTAAAATTATTATGAAAACTGGAAATAACGGGGCAAGTCTAGGAACGTGTGGCTCTTCTTCATACATGTCGACAAGATTCTAAATTGTAGTATATTCTTCAAAAAGAAATGCCTTTGATAATTGTGTTAATATTTTCCACTTCCAATCTGTTAGCCACCTTCAATTATGCAATTCTCAAATTAACATACCAAGTACATACAAATATTTTTGGTTGGTGTGTGCCACACCATAACTAATTTTACTACTCAGTCTTCATAAGAACTTTAGTTTCTCCTGATTAAGTCTCATCGTCGAGAATTCGTGTTTAAAGTATGAAGAAAGTAACGGACTAATGATTAATAATATAATATTTAGACACAGTGTAGACATTCACCGTAATGTACGACGAAGCATCTCAGAATATTTTTCATAGAGGATGAGTTGGATTACAACAGGTACCCATAGCAGTCGGGAGGAACCAGTGGAAAAAATTTTCAGTTGGTGAATTCCCAGTTTCCCAGAAAATGAAACCGGTCAAGCCGTACCACCACGCTGCGCTGGTCATTTTCTCTTGTCTCCTTATTTTATTTCAAGTCACTGCGTTCTGAATTTATCCACATTTTACAGCAATGCTAACTATTATAGTTATTTTGTTAAATGTGGTTTTGACTCACTAGCCTCTTATAGGACGCGGCCTAACATTATCGGTGAATGAATGGCTCTCCTTTGGTTTCAAAAAGGTGGTGCCAACGGTGACGTGGCAGGAAAGAACTGAGGTAGAATCCCAGTGAGTGTAAGTTCCAACGAACATAATCCCACCAAAGTTCATCAGCAGGTGATAAACCAAACAAGTATCCGATAATTTTCAATTAATATTCTATTTAATCTTTTTTGCTTCTCATACATTTTACACCCCTGGTAATGGTAACTATCAAATTACTTTCTTTTGCTAAAAGTGTGATTTCTTCCATAGTAATGTTAGGTTATCGGGGTAATGTGAGTCGGAGTCGTGAAGTAATGTGTGTTTTGTGTGTGTGTGGAATTGTATTTGATGGGAGAGTTTCTGTGGAGAAGAGGACAGTCAGTTTTCGAGTTGAGTCCAGAAAGGAACTTGGGAAGGAGAAAGCCTTGAGCCTTGAGAGAGTGAAGTCAGAGCTTTGCGTGAAGTGTTTACTATAGCCTTGTGTGTAGAATTTGTGTATTTGTCTTGTCTTGAGTCTTGCGTTTTATAAACATTAAATTAATAATTAATCGTGCTATAGTTTGTGTCCGAACAATTATTGAGTAGCGGAACAGTCATTGTTACAGTAACATTCCTGTCTTATAGTTTGAACTGCATTTGTGCTCTGACTTACGAAATAATAATTCGTGCTCGCTAATCCGCCGATGACTAATTAACATTGTTGAGCAATTAAGTATTGTACTATGTGTACAGGTCTGAGTTCCGTTCGCCTTTCTTAATGAAAGTGCAAAATTTCTTTTTAAAGAACTTAAATTAGACCTATTTGCATTTCAGTCGTTCAATTATAAGTTTAGTGCATGTATATTTTTAATATTCCTGGAAAAGGCTTCGGATAGGTCAAAGATTTTTCTTGAGTACCCAAGATGTAATCCACCAGTGCACGCTGTGATTCATAAATCGTAACCATTACACCGAAGACCGAAACATGATTAAAACCACTAGTTGGAGATTAAAACATAAATGTGAGATGTACATTTCCTTGCGACATTAGTTTTGCTAGCGTAGCCTAGTGGCCTCAGGAAATCCTGAATGTTTACATATATATATATATATATATATATATATATATGAATTCACATATCCACTTTGCCGAGTGTTTGACCGACGATTTGAATACCAGACTAATTCCTGCCAAAATTCTCTACAAATTGCTGCTGGAATTTATGAACTCTGCAGTCTGGTGAATTTACCATATTCGAATCGTGTTAGTATTTTTAGTCAGTCAGTCGTAGCATCATCAACTTCAGTGGACGCTGCAATTCCCTCGGTCATATTTGAGTGGTGTTTTGTTTTGAAGTGCTTTTTGTAACTGAAGTCTCATATTACCTCAGAAAATTTTAAGGCAAACGTTTTGTTTACGTAAATCAAATCTTCTCTTTGCTTGGTGTATAATTACCTAAACAAATTATTCGTATGACGTAGTTGTTTTTTCTTGTATGACCTCAGATTGTTTGGATGGCCACATCGAGTAGTTAACGTGGAAGTAAAAAGAGGTACATCGTCTTTCCATTCGGTACGACAAGTCCGAGGAATTGAACACCAGCACAGCGACCCAAAACCAATGAGTAACGAAATGAAACCCATTCTTTCATATTGTATTTGTTTAGTCATTAATCAGAAATCAAATTCTGTTGACCTGCAAATCTACAACTCATAATTAGAATTAACAAAACCGTTGGAAGTTAATTTTTTTTAATAATGTCTGACCTCATAGGACGCAAAGTCCACATAGAGTGATCATATAGAGTGATCACTCTGTATACCCGAAAAAAAATGTTTTCTTAGGAAATACTAATCCGTTTCCGACTTGAATTGATGAACTATGAATTGGCATATTGGCATTTACCAAGACATATCGTCATTGCATATTTGGAGATTTGATTATCTGATCACAAATTCGTGGCAGGAAATATGTTTTGGGCTCATTGGAAAGCCCAGATTTATTCACATTTTAGCTAATTTTTCCGACGACGTATTGAAATATTGATTGTACATAATGTGGTTCTTGAGATAGAAGGAGACGATGTATATTAGTCGCCCTCTACACTATTCAGGTTTTCCTCAACAGATAAAAATTGTACAAAAATATTGAATATTTTTTTTATCTAGTTCGTCTCCACTGTGCTATTAGTGCTCATTGTCACTTTTTTCTAACAATAAATAGTTCTCGTTAATCCTGTCTCTTCTCACTTTTGCACTTGGACTGACAACATAATATTGCTGTAAATTTTAAGACTCGCGATTCCCATTTATATTGAAAATATGTGTAATGGTTTGATCCAAATGTAATAATATGGTATACGGCAGCCCATAAAATGAACCACCACCCAGAAATTCACAAAATTGCATTGAAAAGGTCCTATGCCAATATTGACGTCGGATTTTGCAGAAATATATACTTAATCGAGAATTTCGATTGAAGAAATTGGTTTTCTGACCTAGCAGATTATTATTTTAGCTCAATATATTATTTACTCCATAAGATAACTATTTTGAAATATGACAGTCTGGAGATTCTAGAAGCATTAAGAAATGTAAACAAATTCACTCATTAAATAACATACGCCACAAGAGAATGTGAAGCAAGTCAAGGCGAGTTTTTATTAGGAATTGAACCCGTGAACCCCAGCAAAGGGAATTACCAATGATATTAAATACTTTTTCCACATTGTACTTTCTTATTCATTAAAATGAAATGCTGAAACAGATGTTCAGCGGATATTCTATATTTCATGACCAAAAATTGCAAATCGTAAATGGGGCAAGTTGAGGAGAATCAAGAATCCCACCAGTTGGCTTGGCATCAAGAAAGACGCAAAAGAAAGAGAAAGGAGCGGAAAATTTTGATTATTCTCTCTTTGACCTTTCAAACGATCGTTCCGCTTTTAGTCACTCTTCATCCGTCCTCCCACTTTTCCGGGTTAACTGTCAAGATTCAAGATTGAGCTAATTCTGATTGGACTAATCAGATAATTAAACCTCTTCAGCGATCTTCAAGTTATTCCAAGAATGGCGCCGCTCAAATCCAGAATTCCACTCATCGCGAATGATCCAGAAGTGAGTGACATGTCATTCATTTTCAACTCGGAGAAAGGAAAGACAATTATTTATGGACACAAAGTGATTCTGGCCTTGGCATCTCCAGTTATCAAAAAAATGTTCTATTCCAAGAATTCCAGGGCGAATGTGGATGAAGGCCAAGTACTGATGGATGACCACCCATTCAATGCCGAAGACTTCTTACATTTCATCAGGGTATCATTTTATATTAATATATAATTTAAACTTTACATCACTTTGCCTCAATTTTGTCCAGTTTTATAATTTTTCATTCGATTATTTCACGCACTAGTGAATTTTTGAAATATATTGTCGTCCTTTCAAAGATACGTACCAGAATCTCTCAATCAACCACACCATGATTATTATTTATTTTCTCGGTTTCAGCTTGTGTACTCTGAAGAACTCAAGCCAGAAGAATTACAACAATTAACCGCTGACGCTATTATCGGAATAATTAGTTGTGCGGACTATTACGTCGTCCCTCATGTCAAGGATATATGTGCCAATATTCGGATGGCGCTCTTACTAACAACGAGAATGAACCAGAAAGAGCCAAAGTTGTCATGTCAGATAAATTGCCTCAGAAAGCTTTGTAAATCATCGATCGGTAAGAGTGTATTCAGTATTTATATTTTTCAGATTATTATCGTTTATGTTGACTTTAATTAAAATCGAATTAATTATACCGATTCACCTCTCTTCAAGGAATTCAAAGAATGGCGACGATCTCATCCAAAATTCCACTCATTGCGAATGATCCAGAAATGAGTGACGTCTCATTCATTTTCAACTCCGAGAAGGGAATGAAGATTATTTATGGACACAAAGTGATTTTGGCCTTGGCATCTCTAGTTTTCAAAGAAATGTTTTATTCCAAGCATTTCTTGGCCCATGTGGACGATGATCAAGTCAGGATGGATGACCACGCCTTCAATGCTGATGACTTCTTACATTTCATCAAGGTATTATTTTATAATATTAAATAATACACATTTTAAACTTTACATCTGCGTGCCTTAATTTTGACCAGTTTTACTATTTTTCTTTGAATGCGTTCACGAATATTTCAATTTTCATCCATAACTATTTTTGTATTCTTCCAGGCAGCGTAATGCCTTACGAGGGTGCTGTCTCTGTTAATAAATAAATCAGTAATGAATTTTGAACGATATTGTCATTCAAGGTTCCGGATATATATCTAGTTGATATATATCATGATATATATCATCACGATATATACCAACGATTTTTATGAATGAATCAATCAAATCAACAATGATTTTATTCTTTGTTTGAATTTGTAAACTACCACGTTAAAATGGCTGAATTATTCGAAGAGAAATATAAAAATTTTAATTTATTTGATTGATTCATTTATAAAATCGCGATATATATCAGACAATCGGATACTTATATCGTGATGTTGAATGGATTGGTATAAATTAAATAGTCGGTATATACATAAAAGAAAATCGCATATATACAAAAAGAAAAAGGCCGATTTTTTTGTTTGTACACAAAAATCATTATTTTTCCGACCCTTGATTGTCAACATTTCGAAGATACACACCCGAATACCTCAATCAGCTACACCATTATTAATTTTTATTTTTTCGGTTTCAGCTTGTGTACTCTGATGAAAGCAAGACAGGACAATTGCAACAGCTGCCCGTTGACGTTGTCATTGGAATAATTAGTTGTGCAGACTATTACGACATCCCTCATGTCAAAGAGGAATGTGCCAAATATTTGGAGGTCACCTTTACTAGCGAGAATGTCATCTCACAGCTGGAAACGGCCTTACTTTTCACCGCGGATCAATTAGCTCGAAAAGCTTTGGAATTCATCGATCGGTAAGAGTATATTCAGTACTTTCATTTACTTTTTCTTCTTAATGTCGGGATGTTTGTTTTTGTCCGACCAAAGTCATTACGAACATTGTCAATGTATAATGTTTTCGCCGTTTCGATTTATAAAAAGAAATCAGAACTTTATTGTGGTAAAAAAACATACGACCTGACGCCTAATTTCTGAATCTGCTATCATTTACAGAAATTTCAAGAATGTGGCGGAGACAGAAGAAAGTCTATTTGTGAAGCTGAATATTCTGTGTGAAATTATCCAGAGAGACTCTCTCCTTATTGATGAAGCTTCCGTCCTGGACTTTGCTCTGAAGTAAGAACGAAATAACTGAATATTTCTAATAAGTTGAAATAATTATTATTAATAATAATAATAATAATTTTGATTTATGGCTCTGATTCAACAGATGGGCTGATAAAGAATGCGAGAGGCAAAAACTGGAACCAAGTGTTGAGAACAAGAGGAAAGTTTTGGGTCCAGCATTTCTTGAGATCCGATTTCCGCTGCTACCATTTGCCAAAATGAATGAAGTACTTGACTCTGGCTTCCTGACACTTGATGAGGCGTCAGATGTTCGTTGGGGGGAACGCGATTATGATTTTCTGGAGGAAGTCATTCTTGCTCGTCGTAGTGGCAGGTTAGATTTCGCATAATTTAGTTTTAATTAAAAAGAAGGACTGATGTGAGAAATGAACGAAACTATTTACAAGATGACAATTTGAACAATCGCAGTCAAGGATGACACCTTTCGAGAAAATGCCAACGTTACTACAATCACAACCATCATCTTTGTAAGGAGTCTTCTGTTTCTTCTTTGACTAACGTTAATTGGTATACTCTGTACTCAAAATTCCATTCCTTGTAACTCGTCTTTTGTAGTTTACAAAATTTGTTTTGTTTTCAAATTTTTTAAAATTCAAATTTCTTTTGTTTTTATATTTGACGCATAATATAAATTGTCCATGGCCAAGGTGAGCAATAAATATTCATACCGAACAGGGAGACTTATCTAATACATTGATTATGTGTCAACTCAACGTTTAGTTGTAAGCTTATTTTCAAACGATGGGTCCGAACGGAAAAAACAGAAATTCTATTCGAGAAAATTGAAGTTTCTGTGTTTCAACATGTTCAAAAAAGTCTTGAATAATAACTTTGGTTTAAATTGAAAATCATAAAACGTGAAAAAAGTGGGCCAAAACAAAGTGAGTGGAATTCAAAGGGAGATGTCAAGAAATTCTGAAAAATAAATTTAAATTTTTTGAAACATTTTGAATCTGGGGAGCCGTTGTCAATTTTTGAGCATTTCTATAAGTCAAGTGTTCGATTCCTTTAGGCTGAAATGTGAGGTCGTTCCAGAGATTTTGTCTGACTAAAGTTTCACTGAACCGTATAATAATTTCTCTTTTTATGTCACGCGTTTGTGTTTGTTCGGGCCATAAGTTATTGTTATCACAAATTATTCATCACCAGTTAATATAATTCACATTAATAAATGAAGTTCAGTGATAACTCGATCATACGAAATTGAAGTTTTCAATTTCGTTCATAGGGGGTAGAAATTCTATATTATTATTATTATTACTTAGGCTTTTTCTCAGCGATTTGACCCAAACACCTCTTTCTTCAAACCATCAAAACACCAGCTCGAGAGGCTCTCAAAACTCGATTTTTCAAAAATATTTAAAATTTAACAAAAGAAATGGCAAAGAGGGGAGCCTTTGTTCTTATGATTTAGCATGGTATATTCCATAGACCTTTATCAAAAACTGATGTCAAGACCCAAAACATTTTTGAAAATTTAAAACAAATCAGAAAAGCTTTGAAAAGTTTGGAATAATAAATAAGGATGAAAACCTTATAACTTTGCATATTTGAATATATTTTCGCCATGAATTCAATAATTCGTGCTATAATATTAAGTTTATTTGTCCTAAGGACTGGACATATGGGTTTGCAACATAATGGCCTTTGTATGCAACTTAAACCATGCAGCTTCTATTTTATATTCTATGGGACTGATTTACCAAAATTTAATGACTTAGAAAGTCTACTTTACAGTCGGAATTGAAGACACTCCGTGAAAACTCAATTACAATCAATTCAATCAATACATTTAGTCTTGGACGTTTCTACCGGGTGTCTCAAATGAATGTTGCGAGTTTCAGAAATTCACAGTTTCCAAAATATGAATTAGATTTTGAATTGAAATTCCGAAAGAACTTTATTTTTACAATTTTTACAAGTTTCAATTAGCGAAGGGTATTTCCGATTGCGATATAACGCTGTTTCTTATTTTTACAGTCTAGGACCCTAACAACGTTATTAGCATACGACATTTCAAGTTATAAGACCTCTTCTTTTGAAAAAAAAATTTGTAAATAAAATCTGAATTTTGAAAAAAAAATTGAAAATGTTTTTTTCAGATATCGGAAAGATTTGAACAGAAATATCGACAAACAGTAGAATTCTGTTCCAAAGCTTCGAAATGTCGCATGCTAATAACGTTGTAAGACCCCAGCGGAGTAAAAATAAGAATGGCCATTATAGCGAGAATACCCAATCGAAAAATATAAAAATTGTAAAAAAACAAGTCGTGTCGAAATTTCAATAACAATTTTCTTTCTGAAAATCTGATCCATATTTAAAAAATTTTTGAAACCCTTTTTGAACACCCTGTATTGTAAGCAATGTAGTTGCGTTAAATGACTAAACACACTCAGAAATTCGGTCAGAAGTTTTATCGTTGCTACCACAAGGCACTTGGATGCAGAGAGTGTCTCGATTTGCTTAACTGGAGACAAATTAACGGCTTCTGCAATTGCTGTACTAATTCTGACGAAACATTCCGCGTCAGTCGTTTCGTTTGTCTCTGGAATGTTTGAAAGCATTATTAAAAATTAATGTCCATTAATACAGAGTGTGATATTTGTGCCGGTGTCGCGTTACCTAAAAGCTTTAAGATTTTGGATGTGGAATCATGTCACTCGAGTGGCGCCTTCCTCTTATGAGTTGCGGAAAATTTATTTTGCATGTGGATAGGAAATTCCGGAAACAATGTAGGTACTGCAAAGTTCTTTAACCGTTTAGCCTTTATCCCTTCAAGGTATGATGACGGATCAAAGTGTAGACTACACACCAGTGAGCTATA
>JAQGCA010002063.1:0-14967 GCA_034698945.1 Protaphorura quadriocellata | reverse complement strand
TTAATTTTAATTTAGCTATTTAGGTTATTTCGTGCAAATTCTTGTTAGGTTAAGCGCGGCAGATCTCTAGTAGGCTGGTTTTGACCTAACCTAACCTAAAGGAATTGAAATTCGAGAAAAAAAAGGTAAAAAAAAATCGGAGCCGCTTGGGAACGAACCCTGCCGTTGCTGCCAACACTCGTAAAACTAAGCCCCAGCTCTATCATGGCCTCCTACAGTGAGGGCTGAAAAGAGGACGTGAATCGTCGAGTCGACGCTAGTTAGGAAACAGTTGGCTATGCGACTATCGGTGTCGTGGTTTTTTGGCTAATCGGCTAAAAGTGCCGAGATACAGTAGGGTTTGGCAATACGCGGCCGGGGCTGCTGGGAAAACTGAGATATACACTTTAATTGAATTTCAAGAACGATTCAACTAGCCATTTCGCTTCAAAATACGATGCACGCAGCATCCAGAAGCGTAAACAAAAATGATTGGTTAGGTTCTCAAGAAATAAAATAATCCTTCATAAGCGAAAAAGCCTTCAACGAACGGAATTCTTCCCAAATGGTAAATTATATTCTTTGGCTGCATGGTTTCGTGAAAGTTTATTTTACATCGGCCACCTATATATAATAATTTTTACAGCGACTGCGTTTTATATGAAAAATTAACTTAAATATTAATTTCAGGAAAATACTGTTGTACGTAACGTAGTTCGAACACATTTTTAAAGCCTTAATTGTTTGATAATAGTATACATATTACGAGGTAGTTCAGATTAGTGCGTTCCAATATGTGGAGACGCTTGTGGGTTGGTTTGTTTGAGAGCGATTCAATACGCGCACAACTGTGAAAATATCCTCGGGAAGCAAATTTGACTTCTGGAGAGGCTTTAATATTAGAAGCCTCCGGACTATATTTTACCATCATTACCACGAACTGGAAATTCATAGTTTGTTTCTGGTTCTATCCTTCTGGCTCGAGTAGTACGCTTACGAATATTGAACATTAGAACATAGTGCATGGATTATGTGATTTCGGTATTATTGCTGCTAGTTGATGTTTATCCGCAGTCTATGCATCAAAGAAATTAAGGAATTTTTAGAAAATCTATTACAAATTACAAAATCAACTGTCAAAATATATTATTCAATGTAATCAATACTTCTTACTGTTAAAAAATGCATTCTTTGAAATGTTTGCTTGAACTCTGAGGAAGGACATACAAAAGTCAGCAAGATTTCACAATTAAACAAAATATTATATTAACAGAATGAAACTGTCAGTCTGCAAGATGAAGATAGTGTCAAAAATATGCGCGACAAGTTCTTCCTTTACTATTTTTCTCTGTGATCAAAGACAGAGGTCACAGGTCAGCTCAAAGTATTGGTCACTCGTAACACCAGGATATTTGAATATGTATACTGTCCTCCGTAACACGACCAAAATGACTGGGAGACCAAAACTTTGACCTGACTGTCCTCTGTCTTAGGCCGCATTACAATGAGCTGAACAACTTCCGTGGAGGTCCGTAACCGAATGGTAAACTTCGGTGACCTGTTAAGGGAATCGAGGGGTGGGGATCTCTGGAGGTCACAGTATGTTTTGGTGCTGGTTGTACTTTCACATAACTGTCGTTCAGTATGTCGTGACCGACAACATATCAAAATTGGACCAAAGTAAAACGGGGTACAAATTGGCTTTTGATAATGTGTGCGATTGGTCTTGTCTCACTGTCACGAGCTGCTCAGGAATTTGTCGTGACCGATCGGGGGAGTATCTGGCCGGTCAGGAAATTTATCAGATCAGAGATCAGAGGCCAGTTATTAGACCGAATCCGTTAATTCTGGTAAAATTTAAGTCTGACTTCTGACCTCTGACTCCTCCGAAATAAATACCGCGCTCCTATTCTACTGAATCGGTAACGGTTACGGTATCTGAATCTGAATCTCACTGCGACGTAAAATCGAGGATACTAAACTTCGCGATGTTTCGAGCGGGACCACGGCTGAACGGAGGAGCGAAATTGGAACTTTTGTTTTACTGTGAGTTCATGTGTGAGAGGTTGAAACGCTTTTAATTTTGGAGTGAAAGAATAATTATTTATTACCTATATTGGAATTTAAAACTGAAATCACCGAAAATTTGGAAGGGATCAAGAAAGGCATATTTAGTTATTGACACCTTTCGGGTGTGTTGAGTGAATTTAGCGTCAAAAGGCGGATACGATGAATACGTCAAGAATGAATTCGTCGTATGGGTCTCCAAGCCTCAATACGAGCAGGTAAATTAACATGAAATAAAGTTGATCTTTGCAGGTATTAAGTTTTAATCAACCTAACCGGTAATTCCGGTAAAATGTTTATTTTTGAAGGCGTAGTAATTACATTCTGGGTAGGTCAAATAACTGTCATTAGCAAAATATAATAGCACCCGCGTTGCCCGTTTTTAAATTAATTGCGGAATACTAATATTACTTGACTGGGATATGCATAAATCATGCTAAAACGTGGTACTCAACTGGAAGTAGTTTTTCTAATCGTAAATAAAATAAAATGAATGTAATTTTATTTCACAGTTTTAGTAATCGAAGAGCGTCTCGTATGGGCGGAGGAAGTGAAGTTCCAGTCTTCGTTAGTAGAAGTCATTTAATTGAGCCGTTCGGCACTCAACTTCCATCAATGGTCAAGGTAGCAGTCAACAAATTGGACGACAGTGGTGAGTCAGGTTGTAATTCAGGGTTTCGCAATTTTTGATTTTGGCTAATCTGATCGGGAGGGAATCTGTCCGATAAAATTTAAATTATCAACTTAAATGCTAACCCTGTAACCATAATTGAGTAGCTGCGTGGATGACATTTGCTGTGAATGTGTGCTGCTCTTTGCAATGGCTCCATTGTTCATGTCATGTATATTACAAACGAATGACACGTGCTTGTAAATTAATTTTGATATTAATGTTTACTGTTTCAGACAGCCAGAAAGTTTCCTGCCGTTTGGATCCTAATGGATGGGCTTGGCTTGTGAGGAAGCGGAAACTGTATGTTTGGCGGCACGTGTCAGAGGCGAAGAGAAGTACAATTCCATGTCGTGAACTCATACTTCCACCGAGTGAATTAGTTCATCATGCTCAACTGGTCTGCATTGTCGGTAGTGGAGTTGTTCCAGCCTGTATTGCAGTTAGCCCAGAAGGTCATATAAGTTACTGGCCAAACATTTCCAACGAGTCAGCTACGATTTCTATCAATGCCGACGTACCTGTAAGTTTGAAGTACCAAATATACCTAATACGTAATACCTGATATAATAATAATATTGGGTTGGGTTATAATTTATTTTTAACTTTTTTGATATTTTAGAGTTAATTATACATTTTTACAGGGTCAAGAATGTGATTCCTTGTCATCAATTTGGCCTACCGGTTGTATCCTTGCGACAACAAGCGCCACCGTTCTTCTTATACGACCGACTTCTGGAAATAAGCCTGCTCTGAATTGCATTAGTTTAAGTATGGCGAGTAAGGGATGGCTTGGAGGACTAGGGCGGAAAATGTCGTATCTTATGCCAATGACTTCTAGCTCACACTTAGAAACGGTAAGTTTTTATTTTTCGAAAATTAAAAACGTGAATGAGTTTGTATTTATGACGGAGACAGACTAAAATATTAAAAATATAAATAGACCCAGTTTTGAAAGATCCATGGGAGAACAGCACGAAGGGATATTTAATAATGTATTATGTTGACTTGATTGACACTTGAATATAACCATTCTAAAGGAACTTAAGACAATTTTTAGAAAATTTTCAGGCTGTGGATTTTATGTAGTCACTTGAATCGGTTCGACTCTTCGTCCCGCTTTCCCTGCATTCCTATTCCTATCTCCGCAATATATCTAATTTAATTTGACCTACCTGCAGTTGAAGTCAAACTTTCGAATTTATTTTCGGACCACAAAATTCATGCGATTTTCTTCTCAAAGCGGTAAGTTTAATTGTTGTGCTCCCAATAACGAAGCCAAAATCCACAGTCTGAAAATTCTCTAAAATGTGTCTAAGGTCCATTAAGTCCTAATCTAAATCTGAATCATATACAGATTATTGTAAATCGTATTTTTCAGTTTCACCTTAGGTTCCAAATGCGACATTTTCTGTAATTATAGTGAACGAGTTGTTCCGTACGTCAGTTGATCCTTCATAACTTTGTTTCAAATGTATGTGTTGCCGCAATTTAAAACAGTCTTCTTAAGTAATCTGGATGAAGAGATTATTTTGGAAAATGGTTCGAGTTATCGGTTTTCTACATCTTGAAACATCCCAAAAATATCTCCATAGTTCTGGATATCATTCCAATAATCGATGCGTTCGTTACTGAATGTGGCTCATTTTAAATGCGCCATGTATTGTACATTTATAGTTTCTACAGTTAACTTCACGTGCAGGTCGTGTTTTTCAATAATCTCCAATGTACACTGACTTTTTTGCGGCCGAAGTGTTAAACAAATAATATATTCTTTGCAGAAACGCGCAAAAGTTGTAATTCCTAACTGTGTCGACCCAGCACAACCCGGTGGAAAGAATGCAACCGTATATGTTTTGGCTGGGGGCTCACTTCAGATTTGGAATGTTAATCCAGAGCTCCAACAATGTACGAATGAATTCAACGTTGATGACACCATCAGAAAATTATTTCATGAGTTTGTATGGGTAAGTCATTTCCAAATTAAATACTCTTATCTTCAAGTAAAACGGAATACACTGGAATGGGCGAAGTTGTGAAGGTGGGCCAATAAACAAATACAAGTTTATTTTTTAACAAATATACTACAGATATAATGTAAATATTATTTCCGACTCCGTAAGATGAATGAACATGATTTCCCATTCAGTAACTATTTTGGAGTTCGGTAGCTGAGCAGAGAACTTGAATAAAAATTATTTCTTTCTCTATAGTTTCGCACTTTTGTTTTAATGATCCAATAATGCAAAGATGGATTGTAAGACTATGAATTTAACAAAAAGTTCTACAATGCTTGAATTGAATATTCACTTTTCCTGAAATTCCTTGAAATATCTTTCCCATATTTGTCCTCACTCATGTTTCACTGAAAATTATTTGTACGCATGTAAAGTTAGCTTTTTTAAGCTTGAGATATTTTGCTTATACTTCGCAGTAATACCCTATTTTACCATACATCAGGTTTATCCCTTTACCAACGTAAACCCTGTCGTTCAATCGATCAATTTCAGTGACATATTGATGTCTTTTATAGCATCCATTCAAAACGCCAAGCTTCTTTTGGTTTCAGAATAAAAACGCCGATCTTCGAGGAATTCAGATTTGGCTTTTGGACGTTATCTCCCTTTCGAATAACAAACTGGCAATTTTGGCTGCAGCCATGAATCAAGGGGTTACACACAAAACTCTTCATTATGGAATTAGTAAGATTGAGATTCGAGATTAATCAAGCTAATTGCATTTTCCTCTCCAATTATTGTCTATAATGAAATTGATTTATTCTATGCTAGTTACGACGGATCCGAAGAATTTCCGATCTCGAGACGCAACACAATTTACCCTCGTGAATTTCACAACCCCGAAACTTGAAACAGATGAAGAGCATTTGTATTCCTGGAAATTACTTTTCAATCAGGACCATTTCTACATGATTTCTGAAGAGACACTAGTTATCGTTACAGGTTTGAGTTCCGTACTATAATTTATATGATCTTGAAATTTTTTAAACTGGATGTTGTTAACAGTAGATAATTCATTTGAATCTTTCACGAGTGAAATGCTTGGATCTCCATTTCTCGGTTCCGGTCTAGTATCAGACGGAGTGCCTTTGTTATTTGTTCCAAAATATGGTCTTATGGTTCTTCGAGCTCAGCCCACGTTGGAATCAAAAATGTAAGGTTGTAATAATAATTCACTAGTCCTATAATATTTGCTAAACTATTTGTGAATTTTAGAACTGATGATTCCTTCGCTGATATTCGTGTTCCGGATCATTTATCTCTCTCAATGTCACATCATCATTTGATGGATTTGACTATGAGCGATGATAATGTTAACCGGTACAAGTCAGCTTTCCTACATTTTTGCGGAAAGAAAATTGACGAGTGCACGGAAATTTTGAACGGTCTTTTTCCCTTGTACGCTCCGAGAACTACTCCTAATGACCCTATCGACATTTGGACAGTTGCACTTTGTGAGAAACTAATTGATGACGCTCCAGTGAGCGATCCCCGTTGGAACTCAACACTTGGAAGAGCCGGTGAGAAGGAGGGCACTTCTGTAATAAATGTGATATCTTCCAGCTTTTTTCCTTTTTTTTTTTAAATGGTAGAATTGTATGCATTAGTTCTGCAATTGCTGGGCAGAATTAGATTGTACACAGTAACGTGATCAGTGTGCGCTGATAACAGAATCATTTTATTTTTTAGACGACCAAGATCCGATGGGAATAAAGTCTAAGATGCTTATCAAGAATTTCCTTATGGATAAGAAGGAGGGGTTGGAACTCTTTTTCGGATTTCTAAAAATCACTGGCATATACGGAAGGGTAAGTAACTGATTTTACTTCTAAAAAACTTTTTAGAATTTAAAGCATATTTTCCAATTTGTTTCCAGTTCACAGGTGTGCTGATCCGAGAAGATATTGAAGCAACTGCTTCAGTACTGTACAATTTTTACGAAAAGATTCGATTCGCTATGACTGTCCATTCACTGCAAACTGAGTTAGTCGCACACAGCACATAATGATTTTTATTACAAGGTAATAATTGTATTAATTAATTTCTATTTTATAATTATGTCCCTATTTAGAGTAAAATACAGGAAGATTCTTGACGGAGCCATAAAATCGGTTATAATTCATCGGACTGAATTTCGTTCAGCGCAGTTAAGTTACAATGATATATTCTACAAAGACGTTTCACGGGTTCATCAAATACTGTCAGCATTAGTTCAAATTCAAGAGGAGCTCATTACTGCATCCGACCCTGCCTTAATTCCAGACCTTGTGAGCGAGACCACAGAAGTTATTCTTGTCGCTTTTTCAGAGTTGACAAGAGTTCAAAGTCCTCATGATCAATTTGAATATATGCGAGCAACACTCATTCAGCCGTTATTAAACAACTCTGGGAATGGCGGGGCATATAATGTGACACCCTGGTATGTTCAACATCATGTGTTCGAAGCCCTCGTTAAGCAAACTGAGATTCTCGTTTCCAGCTGTAAGTTGTCTCAAGATTCTTCAGTAAAAGTCGCTTTATTCAAACAACTGGAGCAACTCACCGATCTTATTCTGGATGGATTAAAAACGAATACAGAGAGCATGAAAGGTTCGGATAGGTACAACGAGAAATTGACTGAATTTGAAATACAAAGAGCGAAGTTGTTGGAAAATCTAATGGAAATAGACAAGAAGGAGGTTTTGCCTCTGGCTGAAAAGTACTTAGACTTTAATATTTTGGTAAGTGTCTGTTATGGAAACAACGACACACAAAGATTGGAAGACTTTTTTGAAAAATACGCTGTTCTGGATTTTCCAAATTACACGTTCGAATGGTACATTCGTCATAAGAAGATGGCCGAACTGGTTGACACGTTCAGTCTGAGCACCAGGTCACAGTCACTGTTGAGTCGCTTTCTCAAATCGTACCCTGAGCTTGAATGGCATCATTTAAGTATCATTGAAGATTTTAACGGAGCGGCTGCTGTCTTGAAAAGTCTGGCCAACAGGGAAATGGGAAGTTCGGATGACAAAAAATTTATGCTATGCATGGCAAAATTGGGGATACTTGCTTCACTTGATGACGATAGTCGAGCAACTCAAGATGTAGACTTGGGACCGCATGGATATGGGTTGAACAGAGATTTGGAAATTCTTCAATTTCAGAATCAGTTGTCGGATGAATTGTTAGACTGTTGTGGCATGGAAAGAAAAACCATGAGAGTTTTGAGCCCATCGGAGCTCATTGATATTTATACGAATGATTCGGTTGAGGTTGACGTGAGAAATTATTGGCAAGCATTGGCTCTCACGGAATACGTTGGAGGATGTCGCCAGGAAAAAAGGTTTCCGAATTATTTTCTTATAAAGGCAAACGGTCTATTTCATTTTAATTAATTTGTTGTGACTGAAACAGGACACTAATAGTAGCCAGAGCAGTTCTGCGGGACCCGTGGGACACTTTTCCAACGGAACAGCCAGTTGATGTGATCGAGCCCTCCCTTTTGTACAAGCTCGCCATGCTTTCCCTTGCTCAAGGCAAGTATTTTATTATCTGTTTTATGTAATAAGTAATGCTCAAATTTTCTATCCTAATTTCTGCATTAAAATTCAACAATTTCAAATCCCCTCACTTAGACTGGATATTTGTATGTCAAAATACAGGGTATTAGACCGGATGATTTCTACTCCGGTGCATCCCCAGTTAGAATTTTGTTTTTGAGCAGAAATCTTTCGTGAATGAAAGACTAAAATTCTTAACCGTTGATTTCCAGGTGAAGAAGTTGAAGAGTTTTTTCGTTTACCGGAGCTGTCAACCCTTGAAATGCTGGCACCTCTGTTCCAGAATGCAAGTGCGAGGTTCCTCCTGCACGCCTGTTATGAGCATTTGTGCTCTCAAGTCCATAGCATGCATGAATAGAATCCCGCATTATTTGACATTTCGAATACAATGAGCAAATTTTTAATTTTCAATAAAGATGGCTCTGGTGTTTTTCGTAACAATTTTTGTCGTTAATGTTATTAGTAATTAAAGTCTCACGGCTTCCATAAATCAGCGGATAAGTCATGTCTGGTTCAATAGTTCAATTGTACACGCCGACGTCCGTTCCGTCGCTAAACGAGGGAAGTACCCGAGGTGCAACGCTCCGATTTTGCCTGAATCGGTTTTGTTCGAAAGAGTTATCCCAAAAAACTAATTTGAGTAAAGTGACCCCACCCACTACTCAAAAGTAGATTTTTAAAAAAAATCTAATTTAAAAAAATGCAAGAGATCTTTGTTCTCAAGATTTTAGCATGGGATATCCCATAGACCCAAAACTGATCTCAAGACCCAATTTTTTTTTCAAAAATCAAAAAAAAAATTCAGAAGACCGTTGGGATATTCGGAAAATTTCATAACTTGATATATTTTAATGTATTTGCACTCAAAACCCACACATCAAATTATAATATTAAATTGATATTGATTTCTAGGCCAAAATACATGAGTAGTAGGTGGGGAACTCAAATTAGTTTTTGGGGTAACTCTTTCGAACAAAACCGATTCGGGCAAAATCAGAGTGTTGCACCTCGGGTACAACTTCCCTCGTAAGTAACAGAAACATTTACTTCAGAGGTTCTTATTATTAATGACAATCTCTCACGTTATATTGATTCATTTGCCTATGTAGTTCGCCTACAGGTTTATGTCTTGGGTAATTCTGAAATGTTAAGGTGAATGCTGAAATTGAGAACGAATGAAGGCCAAGGCCAATTTCTTTGGCTCGCAATTTTGCAAAGTCGGGTGGTAAAGATAAGTAAATACTTACCAGTAAAAGTATTAAGTAAAAATATGAGTTTGAAGTAAAAGGTGCGGATATGAATAATTGTTGACTTTTACTAAACGCTTTTGCTACCAACTTTTAAGTAAAGACTCGGAAGTTTGGGCGTGTCAGATACGTTCCGACACCAGCCTTCCCTCATTCCTTGCAGGCTTTTTGCTCAGAATTTGCCTTAAAAAAGATTTACGACAAAAACCGATGTAGGTTTAGATTAGGTAGCCTACTCACACTCGACTATGCATACCTTACTGGAAGGTGCTGAAACCTGTCCCGGCAATTACATCAGTTCAAACTGTTCTTGAGCAGACATGTTGAATAATTCACATCTATTTTTTACATGTCACCAAAATTTCATTTTGTACGGAATCTTTACTGAATCAGAAATGATTTTGATGATCCAATGGAGAAAAGTATATTAAGATTACGAAGCTAATGGTGAAATTACTGAAATTCTAAACCCAAACTGTACTAAAATTAAAATGTAATATAGTCCGTTGTCTGATAAAATGACTTCATCTCGTATTACCCTTCAATAATTAGTCTCTCATACACGTAGACCCAAGTATACACTAATTATTAGTGTATACTTGGAGCCCGTCCAGTAAACATGAATAGCAGATAAGTTCGTTGGAAAGCCCGTCTATTATTATTTCTTTTGTGACATTGTGACAAACTCGAAGGTTCATGAATACCTGGTTATGATATAAAAACAAAACGGAAAATTTAAATCTAAACTGAAAGCAATCATTCGAAGAAACTATTAAAATATGATTAAAACAAAGTTGTCTTCGTCTAATCGTCTACCGGCTGTTCAAAATAATTATAGGAAACAAAAGGCAGGGTTCCTCAGATCGACAAACTAAAATGACTTGAGACCCATCAAATGGAATACGAATCTAGCAATTTTCTCATAGAAAGCGAACATTAGTGCAGCAGTAACTACGGTTTGAAGTAGTTTGGACTCCATTCCCTTGTACAGACCTATGAAGCCTTGTTTCTTTAGAATTTCCATGAGGATGACTTTTGCCGTTTTATTTCCACAGCCATGCTGAAAAAATTTCCGTTTGACAATATGAGATTATAGTTATGTAGAAAAATGGAAGACATGGGATTAATTTCGGTGAGTTTTACCCTCATTTTAGCCTGAACTAGTTGTAACGGGTAGGTTGCGATGGTAGAGATGCACTTTGCCACAGCTCCAAACAAAAAGTAAAGCAGAGCTCCGCCCTTAAACTTTCTCTTCAAGCCTTCGTACGTCATGAATTGAATAGCAGGATTAATTGCTAAAAGAAGAGAGGGATAGGTTCCGGCCCATAAAGCTTTGATTCCTTCTGCTTTGGCAACTTTACTAAGCCCATCTGTCATTCCCAAAAGAATAACTTTTAATATTTAATGTACGCACAAAACAAATCTGAGCAGCCGCAGCCCGCGAGCCCACCTCACGGACTCATATAGTCATACTATTTTTGAAATCGATAGAAATGTGGAGGTTTAAGTCTTAAACCTCCACGCCTCTACCGAGATTAAGTTTTCAAATTTAATGCTAGTAAATACAGAAAACCTTTTACCTGAGATAGATTTATAATTTGCTCCCATCCTTATCCGAGTATTTACCACCCATAACGGCGTTGTGACTAGAACGTTGACAGCCTGAAGATAAGAGAATAATAGTATTTAAAAGGGGAACTTGAAGGGGGTTAAAAATTTCAATACCCCGGCAAATGCTCCGATGACTAAATGCTTCAATGCACTTCCTTTGACTTGATTCTTGATTCCGTGGAATACATAGAAATATACGAAGTTAGAAGCACAGAGAGATTGAAGAGTTGGCCCAAGTCCGCGGTACAATGGGGCAATACCTTCCTCGTTCAGGAGACGGACTAGAAGTTTTATGGTGGTGTCCGAAGGACTCAAGGCGTCCACTAAATCAGAATAATTAAAAGACAATATCGTTATTTAAAATCTAAGTCATGTAAGTAAGCAAGCTTGGACCAAAGCCTAGCGGTAAAACAATACTAATACTGGCCGTGTCATGATACATTTTTCTATAAGGGTACCTATCTCGAATCATAATTACGTGGTATTGAACTGTCCAAAATTAATTACTACGTACTTACATTGTATTCTGGCTCTGATGCTGTCCAATGGGTATGTAGTAGTCATTGCTGTCACCGAGGCCTAAAACAAAAATTAAGATGCATCTATTATCTATTGACAGAAAAAAAACGACTACATTGCCAGCCAACCACCACGAAAACTATTTCTTTTTAATTCACTATTTAATTTTCCCATACTGTGAGGTTTTACCTCGGGGTTACACAGAGGTTCAAATCACTAAAGTCTTAGGTTGACTAATTGGGTTGGGAAAAAGTGGGACAGTACCAGGATACAATGTATTGATGGCAAAAAATTTTGTGTAAGTACTGCAGTGGGCAGTGATACATTCATCGAAATATGGTTAACTCTGAATCTGCATAGCACGGTCGGGGAATTCTACCTAGCAGAAATAGACGATAATTCTCCCTCTCCCTAGCAGAAGTAGACGATAAACCATCATCTGAAAAAGAATGTGTGATGTCAGAATTCTGTCGAGCCACAACTCAAGATAGATAACGAGTACGAGTACGGAGTACTTCAATTAATTTACTATTTCTACAGGCTATTACCTATTTGGAGGGTCATCACCAATTTCCTAATCAATCACAAGCTTTTCTGTAATTTTCAGTTTTTCGAAAAATTCACACCGAATAGGAAATTGAATATGAACAAATATATCGTTATTTTAAATAAATACAAATTAAAAAATACCAGTGAACCAGCTACTGCGTGGACAAGAGTGTTGTAAGAAAATAGAGACGGTGGTGAAGGTGAACTCATGTTGTCTTGACCGGACCGGTATGGTCACCTCGCCCAAAAACTAGTAAATCTTGAAGCTCTGCCTGCAGTCCCACCACCACGTTACACTCTTGACCTGTGACCTCAGTCCACTATCGTTCACCACTGACCACTGCCAGCGCCACCAGAATCAAAATACAGATAAAATTCGCGGAACGAGACGATCCCTTCAGATTTCTGTCTAGCTCGTCTTCTACAGAATAATTCTTCTACAGAATTCTTCAAATTTCCCACACTTCAGCCCATTGAGAAAAATTTAAGTTCGCCTTTGTTCGTTGAGCCCAATTTCAATACTTTGTCGTTTTTTATCGAACAATCAATTCAAAAATACAGGGCACCGCAACTCGAAAAAATTTCTGTCCTTCTAAAATTTTGAAACATTTATTTTCCAAGAAAAAATTACGGGGAGACAGGGATTTTGGTATTATTTTTTTTTGTACGAAATAAAGATGGACCCAGTGGCGGCGTGCGAATATCAAACTACGCACGCCCGGGAAGTAAGTATTTGAATTCGAATAGTTGTTTACAAACCAAAGTTAGTGCACAAGTGTAACCGAGTAATTTTAGGTACAAAAAAACAGGAAGAGGTTGGTGCCCATAACCTGTGACCTCTGACTCTTAAAATGCGCATAAAATGAACCAGATTGGTCCAAATTCGAACATTGTTATTTATTTGTTGACTTGTGTAAACTATCTACGATATTTTAAAGCATAATATGTGTTTTTGGGTGACGTAACCTTTAACCTTCCTCCGCAAACCACGTCGGCCAAAACTACTACGTTTAGGTAATAAGGTACTAACAAAAATTATGCTTGATTATTTTATTCTAAATTCTTACCAGTCTTAAAGTTTGTTTAAATTGATATAGATTGAAGATTTTGCGGGATTTGAACCCAAGACATTACTGACAACTGAATTTAAGTTTCTTGGAGAAGATTGACCAGCGTATTAGGAATGAACTGAAGACATCGATATGCTTGAACACAGTGGAATCCAATGCTTTGAGAAGCACGAATTACCATTGACCTCAAAGCCTGGAAAAACAAGTCGTCGGGCTGAAAAGAAATTTTATCCATCGGACAAGTACATTTTGTTAGCTTGTGGTGAAGTTCTGGGTGTGAAATATTTGAGAGGAACTGCCGATTTGGGTACAGAGTGCCCGGACGAATCGGTACGGTGTTACGGACTTATCTAAATATAATTATTGGTCGCAGTTACAATTATTTAAGTTTAATCGCCAATGATTTCATTTTTAGATTAAATTGCTGAGCAATCATATTTACCCGATCGTTTCAATTTCAATTGCTGAAGACTCCACTTTGGTTTGTACTTGTAGTGATGAAGCGGTTATCTTATGGAAGCTGGAATCAGAATTAAGTATTAATTAATATTCTTGATTTTACGATGCACAGTTCTCTTGATTTGTAATGTTATTGGTATTTTAGAAAGTTGGGCTAGTAAAACAATTGCAGTGGACCTGGGCCGAGTTTCGACTTCAGCTATTTGTACTAATGGTGAAAACATTTTTACCAGTTTAGTCAGAGGAAACGAAATTATTGTGCTCCAGTGTGTTCGATATTCTGACATTACGGTAATCCATATATGAAAATAGTGTTGTCGTATGTATTTATAATTTTATCGTAGGATAATTTTTGTTGTATTTGAAACTAATTAGAGTGAAAATGGAACACTGAAACTTCGAGACATCGAGCTGCTCGCCACTTCTGATAAAAGTATCGAACAAAATAGCTGGATTCATAACTTTCTATTCGATGGAAATCAACTACATATTGCCGGTCTTTCGTCTGGGAATAGTGTTGCTCTGCAGGTCCACCAAATTCCAGTACAGCGTGACTTTAAAATAATTAAATAAATCAGTTTATGTATGGATACAGGTTTGGGAAGTCTCCCGACAGAATATTAAGCTCAAGTACCGTTGTGCCTTACAAATGAAGATTCTTGCAACCGCGGACGCATTCGAACGGAATGGAGAATGTTATATTGTAGCCATTAGCCCAGAAGGTCATTGCGAAACATTTGTGGGCACCTCTATAAATGGATTCTGCATTTTGACCAGAATTAAAATAGATGGTAATTTAAGCACTAATCCGAATTGTGGAACTATGGTTTCTTATTTTTTTAAATTTTGTTTCGTAGAAGGTGTACCCAATTTCACAGCAATTTCAAACAGCGATATGCACGTTGAGTTCCGAATTTGCTGCGTCCGTTTTTTCGACCCGAAAATGATGCCATTGGATGATAGCATTTTAAACAAAACTGATGAGTCTATCCGTTTCAGTCTGGACAATTCTCTGACAATTTCTGGACGCAAGGGTTTGAATTGTCCGAAATTACTAATCTGTGTGGTCACGACTACCGCGATTTCCATCTTTAACATTCGAAGCGGAGAAACTGAACTGAATTTGCAATACGAAGGTGAACTAATTAAGATTTAAAGGTTCAGTTTGGGGGAGACACCTCGAATTCAACAAATAAATGTATTCGTAGTAGATTTAGCTTCAAAATTTTCTTCACT